>JAOTQP010001580.1:112961-123669 GCA_026413545.1 Cichladusa arquata
AGAGGGAGAGGTTCGGAGAGGGAGAGGGAGAGGAGGAGTTTTTGCCAGCCAGTGCAGCTTTCTTGGAGCCTGGCAGAATGCTGAGAAAGGGTGAGACAGATCCTGCAGTCTCAGGCTGGGTTACCACAGGACATTGGTTCTGCAGAGCCCTGTTTCCATTGCTGAGCCCTTGCCAGAGGCCAGCACATTGCTGTGGCTGGGAGCTTGGCACCTCTCCTTTGCTCAGACAGGTGTTGGGAGAGCTGGAAGATGCCGAGGAGATGGCTTGGAACCAAGGACCCCACCCAGCACAGAGGGATCCTCTCCCTGCACAGCTCTGGAGCCAGGCTCCGGCAAGCTGTGCTGCAGCAGAGCTGCTCCAAGCATCTGGAGGGAAGAGGGTGTGAGCCTGGATTCCTGCCTCTGAGGCTCGTGCAGCAGGTTTTGGAAAGTGCAGCTCCACAAAGGCAGTGGGTTTTGGTCACCCCAATGTATCCTAGGGTGTTCTGCTGAGACCTGACCTCACTAAATGCACCCTGCACTTCCCCTCTCAGGAATTTTCCCTTTAATTTAAGGCCTCTCAAGGTGAAAGGGACACTTGTCCCACAGGACCAAATGGCATTTTATGTCATTTTGGGCTACTTTCAACACTGTTAAGCCTGGCCTGAGACAGGGCTGAGATTTTAGTCACAGGGAAATACAAATAACCCCCTCCCTGACCTTATGTGGATCAATAATAGGAAGTGCTCTGTTGTCTTCCTCAAACTTCCACCCAGCTTTGGATCTGAGCTAGCTGTTTCTGCAGGAAAAAACACTTGTGTGTCTCCCTGTGTCAGATTTCCTTGAGAAATTGAAAGATAAATGAGTTGTGGTCTTGTAATATATGGCTCAGGGATGAGTTCCACATGGCTTGGGGAAGGGAAAAGAGCTCGTGGATTAGCTTAGGCCTACTACAGTACTTTAAATAAATCATCCTGCATAATTGCTACCACCCATCATTTTGCTGAGATTAAAGAAGAGAGATATTGACAGCATGTTTATAATAGGAGTCCTGGTATCCTCTATATAACACTGCATATTCTGGTTGATGCCGAGTCTCTGTAAACAGGGCAAAAAACTTTTTTATTTTTTTTTAAACCGCTGGTTTGGCGCCTTTTCTGACAGACACATCAATAGCAATATAGCTAATCTTAACCTTTCTCAGTCCCCTTTATTTTTCTGCTAGGCTGACTATTGGCAATTTCTAATCTGAACTCTCCGGAAACAACGACCTTTGCTGTCTTTGGTTTTTGGGTAGCCTGACCAAAATTACCAGAATGTTAGTCATAAGTATAGACTCTCAAGGCTGTGTGTATCTAAGGCTAAAATCAAATCCAGTGTTCATAGGTTCTCCAGGGAAAATTTTAGACCTTTATGTTTAGAACAAATAAGTTTTTATGGGTAATTAGAGATGGGAGAATCCAGTGTAGTTTTGTCTTTCAGTTACTGATTTGAGCCTCTTGAAAACAAAAACAAAATGTCCCAAACAAACAATCTTTTTTTTTTTTTTTTTTTTCATGGAAAAATACTATTCAGATGAATGCAATAAAAATGCTTTTTTTTTTTTTTTTCTGTTTTCACACATTAAAAAGAAGTCTATGGTATGGTTTTCTATGGCTGAAAGTAGTAACTTCCCTTCAAAATACCAATGGTAAACGGGGTCATGGTTCTGTGGAAAACTAAATTTCTAAATATACACATTTTGCAGCCCTTTGTTTATCTCTTTAGTGAAACATAGAAACAACTATACTGTGCTAAGCTCTGAATAATAAATACAAATTGACTGATGTTTGTGGGGCACTGGAATGCTCCTAAGATAAATATGGCAGACAAGTTTTCCAGAGAACTGGGGGGACAGAATGAAATGCCCTCCTGCATAAGCTGCTTCTCCTACCACACCAGCTTTAATAAAGCATCTTTTTTCACTTGCCCCTCTCTTCTCCTAAGCAATAAAAATCATGTGGTATAATATGGGGGAAGTGAGCTGGAAATTCTTTCCAGCACCGTAATGGTGTAGAACAGATTCTGAGGTATGGGTTTATTTCTTTAGTACAGCTTGATCAGAGGTTAAGCTCCCAGCATTACTTGCATAGCCTTCAAAAACTATGTACTTCATGAACAGCACAAAGTTTTCCTTTACTCATGCCAATTCTCCATTCTTTACTTCAATTAGAAACTCGTTGTTTCTCCCCCTGATTGCTTCTATCACTGTTCCCCCCAGATGTTTCTCTTTCTTTAATCTTTCCTCCACCTAAAAAGAAATGGGAAGGGTAAAGAACTGGAAAAGGTGAAAGTAGGGAAGCAATTTGAATACCTATTTTTTTTTTAAATGTTTCAATATATTTTCCTGTTTCCTCAAGCACTTGGAGGACTTTCTTCCTTTAATTTGTTTAGTGAAACTCCTGATAATAAAGAAAAGTAATTTAAAGTGTGCTCTCAGCCCTTTCTACATGCACTGAGGCTCTGTTCATGGAGGGTGACTGGAGTTATACCCACAAATAATCATGATTTTACTGAACTTCCTCTACTTGACTCTGATGTCATATAGAGCCACCTTCAAAAAAGGCAATGGATAAAATATGTTCATCCTGATGAGGCAAAACCCCATGACACCTTTCTCCTTTGGGCTGGAGTGGTACTAAGGAATAACCACTGAACAAATTCCTTGGTCTGAAAACAAATCTTTGTGGGGTTAGTGGATGCGTGTCAAGATTATTCTTACTTTCCTTGTCAGAAACCCAGCACAGATTCCCCCCAGACTCTTGCAGACTCTTCATGGCACTGCATCCTGCCTTGTGCAGTACATTTCTGAGACAGAACTCTGATTTTTGAGCTAAACAAGCTCCACTTGGCTCATAGTCATCTAGAGGAACGCAGTGCTCCCAGGGCAGCATCTGTCCTGCTAAAGGTGTCCCCGCTTGGGTGCATATTGATCCTGCCCATCCAGGTGGGCATTTTTGTCATCTGGTGCCTCACAGAAAGGTTTGGAGGCTCTTTGATGAGTCCTGCTGTTAAATGGGTTATTTCCAAGAAATAGGGAACTGAGCAGGAGCTGGAAGGGATGTGACAAGAAAAAAGACACTCAGGATGCAAAAATAGTGTTTCCCTCAGTTTGCAGCTGGCTAGGTGGGGAATAAGAAGGGTTAGCAGGAGTTGAAATGAGCAAAAATTGAGAAGTGGGCAAAGTGATTGGATGGAAGTCTGATTGTGAGTGACATTCAGTCATTATATTATAGCAGAGAAATTCTGCCTCTGATTAATAGCATGGATGTCCCTCACTTCCTATCAACCAAGCAATAGCTTGGGGTTTTAAAATTGTTTTTAATTATCCATAAAATCTAGCTAGGATTTTTTTTCCCTCTTTTTTTTTTTCCGAATTTGTTGTCCAATTCTACAGCTGAAATTTTGATGCATCCATAAAAGTAATTGTTCCTACGGATAAGCTTTATCCGCTCTCAGTTGTTTTAATTGTAAAACTGCAATTTTCCTGTAAAAAAGTGATTTAAATCTCACTTCCAGGAAACACTGCTCTGTGAAAACAAATACTTCAGAACCAGTAGAGAAACATTTCTTAAACATACTGTGTAGCTGATGAGTGCCTCTGCTCTGGGAAGTGGAAGAAAAGTCTCTGTGAAGAATATGGGAGAGAGAAGAGGTAAAAAACCAGAAGACAGTGGTCACTAACAGGATGACTAAGTAGCTTTTCTAAGGTTTGCCACATGCTTTTTGTAAAACCATAAAAAATTGCTTTGTGGTGAGCCTGGCTTGCAATCCAGTCAAAAAATAAAAGTGGTCACTCATTCAAGGCTCCCTGTATCTCCAGCAGCTGCATACAAACTTAAAACCAGGCAGCAGAAGAAGGGAAGAAAAAAAATGCCCAGTTCTTGTCCAGACTTTCTATATTTGGTTGAAGTTTTCCAACCAGGGACTTGGCAGATGACATGTATTCCATAAACTTCCTGAGAGAGGCTGGGGAGAGGGAAGAGACATGTTGCACACATGATGTTGCCCGCCAAGCTTTCAGGAGTAAAGATAATCCTCACAGCCAAATGTGAATGGAGAAGGGACCACCAGCGCAATCTTACCTGGACAAAGGTGGACGGGACAGACAGGATTTTTATTTGGCAAGGGCCTCTGCTGCTGCTGTAGCTTATTTTCAGGCAAACCCTTTGGGTCTTGTATGCTCCATGGCAGCAGTTTTCCACCTCAACCCTCCTGAGACTTTCCAGGCTGTTTTTTTCTGGATTGCCGTTGAGCACAGATTGTGGTCTGGATCTTATAGAATGTGGCCTGCATTTGCAAAGAGAAGGGTCAGCACTGGAGGAGTAATGAAAACCTTTCTCCAGGCTCCTAACTGTGGTCTTGACTTCCCATAAAGGCTGATGTCATGTACACCAGTTACTTATTGTGACCAAAACACAGCACAGTGCTGGAGTGGGCACTCATGGTATAAAAAATTATATTCAGGCTGGGCAAGCTTGAGTTCTGTGTTTTTTCTGAGTAGTTTTCTTCTCCCAAATCCTTGGATTTTGCCTATTCTGGCCAGTTATCTACTGAAGTCAGCAACAAATTTGCTGTTAATTTCAAGGGGAGTGAAGTACAAGGCCACAACCTCCTGCAAGAATAATTTTACACCTGGACTTGACAAGAGATTGAGCTGTGTTAGGAGACACTTTCTATGGTGGACTCAAATATTTTCAAGGTGAATTCACTTTGAAGGAAGGAACAGCACCGTGGTGCCCCATGGAAACTGAACAAGGAACTCACCTTGACAAACCATTTTGGGTTCTCCTTGATGGATAAAGCCCTGATACCTGTTTTTGGGAATATCAGGGACAGGGCTGTGACCACCTGGACTGAGAAGCAAACAGTGATTTTTCATGGTAAAAGGCATCTTTTAATTAATATATTATCATTTGTTTGGGTTGCTTTGGGACGAGATTATCTCAGCTATGCTTTTTCCCAGGTTTCTGTACAAAGGGCCCTGAGCTGTGAATTGCTGTTAAAGTTTAAATCCCACCACGTTGGGAAGA
Organism: Cichladusa arquata; assembly: GCA_026413545.1. Taxonomy (NCBI): domain Eukaryota; kingdom Metazoa; phylum Chordata; class Aves; order Passeriformes; family Muscicapidae; genus Cichladusa; species Cichladusa arquata. Next base: position 118,013 of record JAOTQP010001580.1, read on the forward strand.
GGCAACTACAAGTGAGATGTTCCCTCAAGCACTGGATGCTTTGCAGACCAACATGCCTTGTGCTCTGCTTCAACAGAGGTGGTTTATCTTGGTGGGACCCTTCAGTGCTGAGCCAACAAGGGCAGGACAATTTATGTTTGTGGTCTCCTGTTTGCAAAAATAATTTCAGATATCCGTGATTGCAGCAATAATTTCCAACATTAGTGGAAGAAGTGCAAGTCCTCTTGTACATCTATATTGCCTAGATTCTGTGGGAGTGTACAAGTGGGTGAGGAGGAAGCTTTCCAAGCTAGCAAGCATTTAAACCTTTGCATTCTTTTTTTAAGGCTCTGTAGGAACAGCACTGGAAAGTACTTAAAGGAAAGCACATCAATCTTTGGGCCAAATATTCAGCCATGTGATTGAGGTCCTGCCTGCTAAAAGCTCATGTACATTTTGGGAAAACCAAGTCTTGTGCTACAGGCAAAAGGCAATAACTATTTGTTTCTCTTGCAAACCCAGATGCTTTAGGTTAAGTGAAAAATATGTTTATTTCTAGTATAACATTTTTTAAAAAGTTTATTTCTGATTTAAAATAAAAAGTCCATGTGCTGACAGATATTGAATCTGCAGCTGAAACTAGAGTTTTTCCCCTTTTTTTGGTTTTGGGTTTTTTGGTTTTTTTTTTTTGCATCACTCACAGCCAACAGCAGGACATGCTGCTCTTCAGGCTTATATTACCATCCTGATGTCACTTATCTCAGACAATGCAACGCAAAATGAAAATGAAAGGCAACATCTGGAAGAGGTGGAACGGTGCCTGGATGACCAATATACATTTTTCTGTGGCAAAGAAGGAGATTTCAGGCTGATGAATTTGCAAACAATTTGGAAACCTCTTTAGGGAAACACTGAGAAAGTGGTGTTGAGCTTAACATACTGTACAACCCTTGCTTCTCTAGAAATCAGGTAGTCAGGCTTACATTTGGAAATTATCTGAATAAGCTGCCATCTGAACATTATGTGCTTTTGCACGTGCCAATTTAAGTGTGAGGTCACTTTTCCTTTTCTCCTGTAATTTTATTTCTATTTAATGAAATTTCTATTTTTATTTCTATTCTATAAAATTTCTATTTAATTTTTTATTTCTATTATTTAGAGATATAAATATATTTTTCAGGATGTCATTTGGCATACACAAATTTTCTGTCTGCACCTGTATTACGTGGATAAAAGACTTGATCACAGATGTGATGCAGAAAAACTCTCAGACATATAATACATTTTAGTGAATTGCCTACAAATAGTGGGGAGATTGTTCTTCATTTAAGACTAAGCAAATGCCTAAATTTTTACAGTACAATCAAACAAACATTTCATCCTTTTGTCTTAGACTCCTAAAACCCTGGGCAGTATTGCTGAGAAAAAGTAGTGTGACTGGTTTGTCAAAAGAATAAAGTACAAGGCAAGGTAACTTGGAAAGCTTTTTAAAAAAACGCCTAAAAATAATTTTCTATCGTAATTTTGAGCAGCTTGTTTAAGCAGCAAGTGTTGCAAATGTCTTATGCTTTCTCTGTGGTGAAGAAAATTGTGAAATTTGACTGATTAGTCAGTTCCTGTTTTCCTTTTTACATAAATCTATTCTTATTTCAATTTCTCCTTTGAGGCTTTGTATGAACTGTATACCAACAGGGAAGTTTGCATGCATTTTATGCTGAAAAGGCCACCTCAGGCTGTCAGTCTGTGCTTTAAAACCTTAACATGAGAAATCTGATTCTTTTTAAACCTCACAGAGCTTAAAAATTAAGCAAAACATGTGAAAGCCCACATATGAACACCAGGCTTTTTATGGTGCTGCTTGCTATCTGTCTGGGAGGGAAAAACTTTCCTGCACACATACTTAAATATTTGCCTTCACATGAGGCAATTAGTCATTGTTCAGAAAGAGGAAAATAAAATTGGTACATGCTGTAGGTAAATAACTGCAGATATTTAAACTAAAACCTGAGATGGAGGAGCCAAGAATAGCTCTGCAGATAAGCCAAAGAACGGCTTTGCCCTGCTCCCTCCAAGTCAGGCTAGGACTGTCCAAACAGTCCAATTCAAACACGCACTTTTAGATTGAATTTCCTTTGCTTTTTGCTTTTATCCTCATTTATTGTCCTTATTGGTTGGAAACATCTCAGTCATATCTGTATACAAATTTTTGTATTAAAATCACTGCACAGTGTATGCACTGCTATAGTTTTCCAGCTTTGTCAGGGTGTTGAAAGGAACGGGAAAATTATTTAGATCAGAGAGGAAGGTTGTGTTGTTATGGTTAAAACACTGCACAAGACAGTCTGGGCACAGTCTCTGACTGTCCTATCTAGTTGTGGCCAAACTGTGCAGCATAATCTACAAAATCTGTGTTATCTGGTCTAGATGGTATTTTCAATTTTATCAATTTTGTGGCTTGAGCCACCAGCATCTATGCTGCCTGAGAAGCAAGGCTGGAGCTGGAATCTCCCACTCAGTTTGAAAAGTGCAAAACTGAATCTAAAATTTCCCTGCTCTCCCATTTTCCTCTTGTTTCAGTAGAGTCACTCTGAGCCTTGAATTTTCCTTTCTGTCACAGCTGCCTGACACCTTCCCTCTCCAGATGAGATGTCAGTTTTCTGGAATTCCAGCTGTGGAATTCAAGTCTTTGGGCAAGTTCTTGTGAGAGTCACCATCCTCTGAGCAGGTGGAATTTTGGGAGAAGCACACTTAGGTAACACCACTTTTCAGCTGAGTGCCTCTCCAGAGAGCAATAGCAGTGGGTATTCCCTGACTGGTTTTTGAGAAGTTTTTAGGCAGTGTCATGAAGGAGGCATTGTAATGAGGGAAAAGTAAGACACTTTTCCTGTAGAGGCTGGAAGGATCAAGAAATTGTGTAAGAAAGATCCTGCAGAACAGAGTAAAGCAGATTTCTGAGCTAGGCAGCTACATGGAATGGAGAAGCAGACTCTGGGGCACAACTAACCTCTTCAGGGAAAGAAGTGGTGATATGAGTGGAGTGGGAGGATGCTGAAATAAACCCATTTAGCCCAGCATGGTGGGAGGCAGCTCCACTTCAGCTGCTACAGCTGTAGGCTCCTGGGCAGAGCCTGTCAGCTTGCTTTCAATCTGTGGCAAGCTGCTCCACTCCCAGGAAGGACATGATCCTGAATCACAAACCTCACATGCTAAGGAGAGCCCTTGCCTCTACCCCTGCTAGACACAGCTCTCTCTCATTGCATTCAGATAGAAGCTTTTACAAATTCCACTCCCAAGCACATTCCACCAAGCAGTCACTGGGGTTTGGTGACAATGGCACGGGTGACAGGGCTCCAGCGAGGTGGAGCAGTTCCAATGGGGGTTCTGGGCACAGAAGAGTGAAGATACAAGGCAAGACACATCTCAGGAATGCATTTTGGAGCAGACATTGTCAAAGGTCAGCTCGAGGCACAGACATACAAGTGCTGAACCCACCATGGAAAGTTAAGAGATTGCTCAAACTTGCAGCACACTGAACACTCATGCTGGAGTTTGAGGATTATGTTCCAAAAAAGCCTGGTGGCAAACAGGAGCTGTCTGTAAATGTGCCTTTTTCACTGTGAAAGGAAAGGCCTTTTATTTTGTCAAAGGTAGTGGCAGATGCCAGCACTTATGGAGGAAATGAGACTCTTGTAGGAACTGGGATCTAAGAAAATCTAGGCTGTGCCTCTGGGTTGCTGCCAGTCTTGAGCATGCCATATTTTGTCCTGGGACATTGGAAACATGATGCCTAGGGCAAAAAGTGTGAGTGCCTGACCGAGTGGCTAATAATCCATAAGCTTTTCTTTGGAGCTGCTAGAAGGAAGTATGTGTCATAAGACAGAATATAGGGCTGCTCTCACTGTGTCCCTCCCTTCAGCTGGGTCATAAGACAGCTACATTAAAGGTGTAGAGATTTGGCAGAAAATAAACCCCTTTGCTTTCCAGGTGGTCTTCAGAGACCAGAGGACTTGTTGCTGCTGGGCCTAATTCCTGATAATAAATTCATCACCAGAAGTCTGTTCATATTCAACAAGAACCTGTGTGATCACAGATTCACAAATAATGCTGTTTAATGAAGAAAGAGAAAGAGATTCAGAATTGTCATTGGTGAATTAACCAACTGTGATAGAGCTCTAATAATAAAAATAAATATTATATAATAATATGTCATAATAACAACCATACCCAGAAGCTTAACAAGAAAGTGCTCTCGCTTGGGAGGAAGAAAAGAAAAGTAGCCTGTCAACTTTTTGATCTTTTGGGGTCTTTCTCCTAACTAGGTAAAATTCCTAAACTCCTTACACATAGCTCAATTTATTCCCCCTCCTCCTTCTTACATATAATATGATCCAGGTGGAGAGCTGAAGAATATAATGATGGTATGTACTTGATTAACCTTATTGTCATATTTAGGGATGCATAATTATGATATTTAAATAACGCTTAATAATTCAAAAGTTACTTTTTCTGGCCATGATGTCTGTCAAAGTTCCACTTATATCTATTTGTGCTTGCACCTCTCTGCGACAGACTTTTAAGAGATAACTTGTCACTCCAGTGAGGTGGTGACAAGGTAGAAGTCACATCTCCTCTGCAAGTTGTGATATGGCTGAACAGGGAGATGTGCCACGTTTCCAGCCTGATTTGTGGGCAAAATCTGTCCTTTCAGACTGTGCTTGCCTCAGACCTGCTAATGAAAGAGCTGATTGTCATCATGTTATGTTTTTCTGAGCCCACAGAACCCGGGACAAGACAGGTGGCAGTGACCATGCCCTTGCTGTCTGTACCCATTATCTCTGATCCCTGTTCAGGAACAGTCACACCACTGGGAAATCCCTGGTGTGACTCATTCTTCCAGGATAAATACGTGTCATGCACGTGTTGATTCAAAAAGAGGAGTGAGTTGCAGAAGACACCTGTCCCCCATTCATTTGACACGGAATAAATCTGATTTTGGGTGGCAGCCAAGACAAGGGGCTGCCAGATTGTCTTCCTGTTCTTGGACTCCACACAGAACAAGCATTGCTGTTTGGAGATAGGGCAAAAGAAACAAAATCCTTGCCCACTTCGTGCTTTTTGGCTGCTTATTTTCAAGTGAAGTCAGGAGGATAATGTGTTTGTTATTGAGCTGGTTGTTCCCTTAGTGTTGTCTGTTTGCAGTCCTCAGTTTGTGGAGGGGAGATGTAAACTTTGGCCACTTCATCTTAAAATTCTGCCTGGTGCAATGGAAAGTCAGCACAAAGGTACCCAGGAGAACTTGCCCTGGGTACCAGGGCTTTGTGCCACCTCATGAGCATCCTGCTCAGCCCCCAGGGACACCCGTGGGGACTGGCTGGTGCTGACAAATCCATGCTTCTGTCTTCCCTCTGGCTTACCTGGTGCTTGCCTGGCCTCCATAAATCAAACAGAGAAACTTTCTTTAGGGCTCTGCCTGGTACTGTTGCTGTCATTGGCATTTATGATCTCAGAGCAGCTCAACTGGACTTGAAAAAAAAAATTTTCTCCTGATCAAATAGTTTCAATGTTCAGGTCTCATTTGAGGGGGTCTGAAGAACAGATATTGGTGAGAGTCTAGGTCACCAGCATGGCAGTGAACAAATGGTCCATGGAAAATAAGTGGATTATTCTGGCTCATCCTG
>JAOTQP010001580.1:493686-503727 GCA_026413545.1 Cichladusa arquata
TAAAGGCTGCCACTGTCCGCCAATGGGGAAAGTTATGTACTGGAAGGGAAAATGGCTGATCGGCTTCAAATATCTTTTGAAAACTCTTCACTGCTTCTTAGTGCCTTCAATCACCAACCCACAGCAGAGCACAGACCTGGCAACTAATCCTGTATAGGGCTTTAGTCACACAAACCTCCTTAATCACAGCCTGTGTGCAGCAGTAATTTATGCCACAAGGTGAGGCAGAAATCACAGCCTGCCCATGTCTCTCTTCTCTGCTTTGTTCTTTCTCACATCACTATGAGGTTGTTCTGCATGGTGTTTTCAAGCATGGCAAAGGAAGGGTTTGTGCTGGGAACAAGGAGCCTGGGCAGTTTCTGATGCCTTGATGGGATGGATGCTCCTGGCTGTGTGTGCTTGTTGTGGAGGGTTCCAATTCCAATCAGGCTGTGTCCCTGCCACCTTCCCCTTAGGTCAGGCACCAAAAACACACACACAGGCTTGGTTAATCCTCTGCAAAAGGGGGGAAAGATTCCCTAGCACACCTCGGGACACCTGGCTGCAGTCCCATGTAAGCCTTGCAGGCTGCAATGATGATACTCCCATGTTAAAATCAGGAGCTTCCCCCCTCAAATAAAAGTGTTGTGTGTCACTGACCGCAGCTGTACGTGTCAGTACTGCAGCTGAGAAGAATCTTTAAAAACCAAACGTGAATAAAACCCTCTAAACAGAGGTATTTCTCCAGGAGTGTAGAAGAAACCTTGTGATTTGGCTTTGCCCCCTGAAGGAATGTCTTTGGCAGTAAGATTTTGTAGGACTGGTGTGGATGCTGGACCACTTACGCCACACAAGTTTTCACATAGGGACTCATATTCTTAGAAAGGCATCCCAAAATAGGAAAATGCTTTGGCAGACCATTTGTTTTGCAGGATTACTTCTGCTGTTTTCAGACCAGGCACCCCAGGGAGCGAGCTAGAGACTGATGAGACAGCTTACAGGGCAGCAAGAGTGCAGGGAATGGGGAAGGGAATCGGACTCTGGGCCTCATTTACAACGAAAATGAAGCAAATACCTGATCTCAAAACCATTAACATATAAAAGATGCAGGCATTTCAAGAGAATAAGAGCCACAGACTCTCCAAGGAGACCATGGTGTTCAGCAATATTTTAGTTTTAAAATCCATGCTGAGACTGTTTAACAAGAATGTTCAGCTGCTGAGTAGCTGCTCCATTAAACTTAAAAAGCCTAAGAAGTATCATGTTTACAGACCCACACTACAGAATTATATATTCCTTTCCTGATTGTTTCACTGACCCTATTAAGTACAACAGTGGGTTTATAATTTCATATAAAATGACCATCCAGGCCTTTACAAACACATCCATCAGTCACTTGATGAGTTTGGAGAGTTTGCTGGAGCATCAGAAGACACAACTAAATGCAAAGCTTTGAAGCACAAGCGAAATAATCTGGCTATATCTCAGCAATGTTAATTCCAATTTCTGCCTACAGCACTGCATTCATATCCCACTTTGGCAGAGCAGATACAGGTAATCCCTTTCTACTTTTTTAAAAGGAAATTGAAAGTTACAACATATTTTTCTGAATTTAGAAGATCCATTTTCACACAGTGCATGTGCCTGAAAAGTGATACAATTATAGAATTAAATTATTTGTGCTTTAATACTGAACCCCATGATAAATAATGAAAATTAGTTGACCTGAGAAGCACAGAGATCCTAAGCAAATCCTAATTAAAGTGGCATTAAAGAATTGTAAATCTTAACAGCCACAACCCCTCAAACTCAGTATTTACCCATATGCATTTATTATGTCAAAAAGTTTTTCACGTAAAACAAGTGGAAATCTGTCAAAAATGCCTCAATAAAAGAGAAAATAAAGAACAAAAGCAGGAAGTCGTGTTTCGATAGTATTTATGAAGACAAGCAATATTAAATTGGGGAAGACAGAATATCAATATTTATTCCAGACACCAGAAAATTCTGAGAAAAGTGGCTGAATTTGGCATGATGAATGTATGGTAGTATTTAGCTCTTTGTTTTTTCTTTTCTGTATTGTCACTAGTCCCAGTTTTTCATTCATATACGTATATATGGATTTGTGGGTATCAGAGTAAAAGTAAAGGTGTTGCAGGTATTTTCTTTATGCAGTAAGTGTAAAAACAATTACAAATGAACCAATGAACTACAGCAAATTATTTGAGGGCATATTGAAACTACGCAGAAGATTCAAGTGCAGAAGACATCCTTAGCCCCACGGTAATTTATATGATGCTATATTCCTATTTAGGAGGCTTATAAGTTCTGTACCAAAAACTCCACATGGCTCAACAAGTGCCAGCAAGCAAGGCAACACCACTCCAATTGAGCTGCACTCAAATAAGATGTTAAAAACCAGCATCACTGCCCTGAAATGGAATTTAAAGACCGAGCCATCTGCAGACCTGAAATACAACTGGAACCCTTGTTGCACTCTTCCTGACTATGCACGAGTTCACCCCAATTCTTAGACCCACAGAACATCATCAGGGTGAGGAGTTAAATTATCATAGCAGAGCTTTTTTTAAAGCAGTGTTGTTTTCCTGCTGAAGCCGTGAGTGGCTGAGATTTGCACAAGGCAAAAGGATCTTTACACTTCAAGAAGTGGGTTGCATATGTTGAACAAATAAATACTCATGGAGTTGCCCCCTTGTCCTTTTTTTTCAGCGTCTCTGCTAAGAATAGCACTTATGCCTCCTCTCAGTCATGGCTTCAAACTTGGAAATCCATTTATCTTTCTTATTCCATGCTCCCACACGTTCACCCTATTAACTTCAAGAAATGTGACGTGAGCTGGCATCAGTCAGCTTCAAGACTTAAAAACATGTATGAAAAACCATTAGCATCCCATCTGGAGAAATTTTCCCAATAAATACTGCATTATTTTAAAAAGACAGAAAAAATATTACAACAACAATAGTACTACCACTACTACTACTACTACTACTACTACTACTACTACTACTAATAATAATAATAACAAAAAAAACCAAACACCACACACCAGCAGAAAAATCTCAAATACATACACACACAGAAAAATAATAATTACAAATAAATAAATAAATAAATAAACAACCAAAAAACCAAATCCCAAACAAAGAAACAGAAAAACCACCAACAGCCCTAAATCACCAAAAAGCCACCCTACAGTTTTCAGAAGCTTTCACAGATATGTTTTTGTTTCCTATTTATGTAATGTCACATAATTTTGTGCAGTTTACTACAAAATTTTGGGCAGTTTTTTACCTGGGACAGGTCAGCAGATCTGCAGCACAGATAGAACTCTCCATCTTACTGCAAGCTGGAAGAATGGTGCAAATTGTGGAGGAGCATCTCTCACCTTCTTTTCTGCTATCAATCTTGGCAGGCTACTCAGGATGCAAACTGTTGCATTCTAAGTAATAAACTAACGTTTTCAAGAGCTGGCAGCAACGCAGTTGTCAGAGACAGAGTGAAAAAGGTGTTCTTCATTGGCTCAAATGTCACAAGATCATGCATTGCCTTTGTTTCTAGAAATGGGGAACAGGAACTCACCTCTCCCTCCCTGAGGCTTAGACAATAATTTTATGCCACCCTTTAGGGTGCTCCAAAGACCAAAGTAGCCACTGCACTCACATCACACACAGCTGCTGTGTGATCCCTGTTTTCCCTTCCCACCAAAAAATACAGAATAAGAGCCGAAATTCTCAACTCCAGAGCACTCTGAAACCTCCTAGATTTTTACCGACTAAGAAACAATGCAAGGTACTGTGAAGGTGGAATAGACAGAACACTTTTTTAAAAAGTAAGAACCCCTGGGGCACCTGAAAAATCCTATTTTAGTGGACAAACACTGAGTTTTATGTGTGCCCTCTCTCAGACATTCGTATCTGGAATAGTTTGAAATGTTTATTGACTCTCCCCTCCACAATCCACCACAAAGGGCTTCATGGTTGCCCTCCAGGTTTCAAATATACAAATACTGAGTAAAGAAATCTGTGGAGTGACTGGCAGTTCCAGCTGAAGCCGTGGATGCTGCAGGACTACAAGGCCCCCAAGTCCCCCAGAGTACAATAATTAATTTCTCTAAATTGAGAAGACGAATTCCTACACTTGATAATGACGTAGCTCAGCACAAGGAGAGAGAAAAAAATGCTGCCTGACCTGTTTGCTCATCTTGGAGTTCTAAAGCCATCAGTGAGAGAGGCAGCACGAGGCCATGGCAGTTCTTGGACACGGTGGCAGCAGAAGAAGGCTGGAGAAAATTTTATTTGGTCAACAGCATCCAGTTTGCTATACCACATCATCACCTTTTAAGGAGCTATGAGAGACCACTGAAAGGTGCAAGAGGAAGATGTGGTAATTTTTCACCAGCTGAGGAGGACAGATTTCACATTAAAGAGTTTCGACACACAGAAAGTAGCACAGTAGCAAACCCGCATGACATTAGGCAATTTTACTCTGTTTCAGCCCACATTTTACTAATTTTTCATGCTGTAAATAGCATTTCCCATTCATCTGACCTGAGCTCCAGGGGCTTTTAAAAACTGCCATGCTGTGGGCTGCATTCAAAGTGCAATTTTATAAACAAGCACATCAAAAAACTGAGTGCTCGTCTGAGGCACCAGCACAAAGCAGCCCAGCATAAATAGCCCTTAAGAGTCCGACCATGCATTTAAAACTTCACTGCCCACCCATAAATCATTGCTATTTTGTTATGTGCTGAACCACTTTCCATGAGAGCAACAGACTGCCTTTTTGGCACTGTGAACTCTAATAAATTTCTTTATATGCCTGCACAGCCACTAACTTGAGTAATTTACTTAGATTTGTATCCTTTCGTTGGTTGTTGAAATGAAATTTTTCAGACGATAATAAATACCATGAGTACTTGTGGTGGTAGCATTTTAGCCTTGTGTTAATAAGAAAACAAACAGAAGATACAAATTCAGTTTACAACTGATCTGTAAATACAGTATTTTTTTCCCCAAGGTATAAGGCAATATGTATATTTTCTTTCCTTGTGTTAGTTTTTTTTCTAGCAGAAATGTTTTTCCTCATAGGTTACAAAGGCACACAATCTAACATGTTCCTAAATTCCCTTTTCTTCATTGCCTCATCTGCTTCAGACCCCCACTCCCCTATTTCCCTACTCCTATCCACAAACTTCCTGCTTATTCTGGCCCCAGAACATGGATTAAACTACAAATGTTTTCACACTTAGACACCAAAACGTAGTGAAAGAATTAGTATCTGCTTATTTACTCAAAGCTTGCATATTAAAAGATCCAGAAGTTTGGGGTTTTGCACTAGAAAGTTCTGGATTCTCTTTCCTCTTCTAAATTAGGTCATTTTATACAAATGAGTCAAACACTTCTTGGCCAAAAACATGAAAGATGAGAATTTAGCTTGCTCTCAACAGCAGTCAAAGGACAAAGAACTCCATGTCAGTAAAGCCAGGGCTCATCCCTAAAAATCACTTTGTCCTGGAGAGTGACTGTATTTTTTTGCACACTGTGTTTTATTGATGAGACACTTCCTTCATCATGGGACCTGTAAAACTTTCAGCAGTCCCATTCTCTGCAAGTACCTCGGATTTCATCAGAAAACCTGTCTTTTGCAATTTCCAACAGCAGCAGTTTTAACTGCATCAGCCAGTGCCTCTGGACTCTGACATCGGTTCCATTTAGGTCCTTCATTCCTGCTGCTTGTTTTGTCAGAAAAAGCAAGATCTGAGAGTGCAGGATGGTCATTCCAAACTCTGAGACTCACCCACACCTGCACACAGCAGAGTGCACCAAAGAAATGGAACAGAAGTTACACATGCCACACCTTGATGCTTTCAAGTATTCTTCCAGCAAATGGGGAGATTTCAGACAGTGTGAGGACCAGTGTTTCTGCCAAATATAAAGCCTTAAAGTCTTTCTTAAATACAAGGTCTTAGGAGGGCAAATTCAGCCCGATCTGATCCAAATGTTCTGCATTTGATGGAATTGTTACTATTGACCTTCCCCACACTTAGGCTGGACTCAGAGCTGCTGTCCCACAGTTGTAGGATGGAGCTCAGGGGAAAATGCTCAAAGTTAAATATTTTTGCACTCCCAGGGCCACGTTTTCACCTTCAAAAATAGCTTTCCCCACTTCCACTGCAAGGCTGGAAGGAGGGCTGCCAACATCACACAGGTCATTGCCCTGCCTCATGTAATAAATCCCTAATTTGACTTCTTGTTTTTTGCTCACACAGGTAAACATCAGCTGAATCCAACTGATTCCTCCTGGTCAGGCAAGACCAAGCTGAAAATGACCTGCTTAAACTGCAAATCATGTACACAGTTAATACCTGAGGCTTAACTTCATGCCTGGGGCTTGGTAATGAACTCCTGTTCATGTAAATCTTGTGTAAATTAACTCTTTGACAAAAGGGATCAGTAATTAACTTGTGGTTTTACCTGGCTCACAGGTAAATCCGTACAGATTTTGAGGCTGTGATCAAGCAATGTGTCTGCACAAGAATTTGAGCAACAGGGAGTGCAGAGAGTGCTGGCAGGTGATGGAGGCAAGAGCCTGAAAACTGCGAGGCAAAAAGAGCCAGCAAAAGGCAAAATGTTTTTAACTACTAATGGGGATTACTTGGAAAAATGTGGTCATGGTATTTCTACAGACTGCTTAACAAAAACGCTAATTCTTCTGTTCATCATTGCTAAGTTAATTATTTGCTTGTTTTTAGTACATTTGATTCTTCCAGCTCCTGCAGTCAATACTGCAAATGAATATGATCCTATTACAAATATTGCATTTATACTTCTCACTACTGATGGGAAAAAGTTCAATGTATGAAACTTAGAAAAGTTACTAAACCTGCTTTCAAGTTAAAGTAAGTAGAAGATTGAAAGCATTTATTTTTTAATAGCTTTATATTTTAATTCCAGAGTTTAGCAATATTGGCTGCATCAGTTTTGCATTTCAGAAAAGCTTCACTAGAAGCTCAATGAGCACAACTTGTCTTTAAGACTCCAGTTTCAAAACAAACATTATTATTACATCCTGCATACCTCTGTTTTGATGCACTGTAATTTAACCTGAAATCATTCAGGTACCTTCATATTAATTTCCTTTCTTCATTAGTCTTCATCTACATAAAAGTTTAATATTTAGTTCCTGCACAGAGGACATCTCTCCTTTCCATATGATGCATCCCAAACATCTCACTGTCTGCAAGGTACTTGCATTGCTAAAAATGTTGTCTGGTGCTCTGCATTGAAGCCTACATGCACCAAGTACGACCAGAAGGCCTCTGTCTTCTTCCCTAGGTACTGTGTTTGTCACTTCTACAACATGACTGAAAACCCTGTGGGGTGGATTAGATTCTCATGTTTTATTCAGCAATGAATCACCTGGATGGCAGTCTGCAAATACATGAAACTTGGCTTGTGTGAGATGCTTTGCAAAGCATGTCCCAAACTAATATATTTACATGTGGAATGTGTGCTTTCACTTGTTCCAAGACCGTGGGATCACCCCAGGTGTTTCTGGAGGTGCCAATCTACCAGGCCACTTTCCCTCCCTGAAGAGAATTTACTTTGCATTATTTTATCTTGTGTTTCAGTTGGCAGCAGCTGAATGTTTGACGTTTAAAGATGGGGGGATTAGTCTTCCAAATACCTAGTTTGAAAAAGAGGAAAACACTTTAAAAAGCAAAATTACTCCAAATGCAGGTCTATTCCTGTCTCTTTTCCCTTTTTACCTTTCAGTCAAAAGCAGTTAAAAATACTCTTGCTGCATTTTCCTTCACATGGGAAGATAAACCCTTCCTGTTCCCGTATCAGTTTATTTCTCTCAGCAGGAGCAAACTGTGGACTCCATAGGTTTGTATAATATTTACATAAACATTTCCCATCTGAACTTCAGTTTGGGAATGAGAAGAGTTTTTCATCAGTCCAAGACTTGCACTGTAGTCCAGAATGAGACAAACACATGGGAATATTGTGAGTTAATTAAAATCAGTGACAATTCTCTACACTAACTAGTTTCACATGGGTATGTGATGTGTTATATAAAACTATATGCTGTGGGCACTGAACAGCTCCATTTCTTCCAGTAGCAAGCACACCAAGAATGCTTTTAGTCATTGTCACATGAAGTTGGCATTGGTCAAACAAATCAGATCTGACATGCAGACCTGGAAAGAAAGTTATTGCTGCAAAATAAAGCACATAAAATTCAACTGCTCTTCAGTTATCCTCAAACAAATTACTGAAATGCTACACTAGTGCATCAAAACTACAAGACAGAACTAAATCAAAATGGCAGAGGTAAAATTGGAATGGACATTATTGTTCTTATCAAACTAAGAGAACTACCAACACGAAAAATAACAAGAGTTAGAAGTGAACTAGGGATTAGCCTTATTTCTGTGAGAAATAAAGGCAGTGGAAGTCTGGAGTGGGTTTGAACTGATCTCAGCTGTGATTTTACTCGGTTATTGTGACTTCTGCACTGACATCAACCATGACTTGCAGATTTTCTTGCATACTCAAGACAAGCTTGGTGTAGGACTATGAGAACTTTGTAGGACAGCAGTGAGCTAGACTAATGCTAAAAAAATACAGTATTGTGTAATTGGACCTGCAAGAAATTTCATAGATTTCTGTAGTGTGATTTAGCAAGCTCTGCTATTTGTTTTCACTGCCAGAGAATTATGAATATTTTTTAAGAATCTGAGTATTTGTAATCCATAAACCACATCTATGGGCCATAATGTGATTGCTGCTTGGTGGAGCTTTGTGTATCAGGACCAGAGGATGGTTTGGGCTGGAAGGGACCTGAAAGCTCCTCCAGTTCTACCCCTGCCGTGGCAGGGACACCTTCCACCATCCCAGGCTGCTCCAAGCCCCAATGTCCAACCTGGCCTTGGGCACTTCCAGGGATCCAGGGGCAGCCACAGCTGCTCTGGGCACCCTGTGCCAGGGCCTGCACCCCCTCACAGGAAAAAAATCTCCCCAATATCTGATCTAAACCTACTCTCTGTTAGTTTGAAGCCATTAACCCTTTTCCTGTTGCTCCAGATCCTTATTAACACTCTCTGTCCCTCTTTCCTGTAGGCTCCCTTCTGCATCAAAAAGGTCACAGTTAGGTCAACCTTCCATTCCCCAGCCTAGTACCTGGAGTTGCCCCAAACACCAGGGTCAAGTCTCACTAGGTCTGAGAAAATGATGATTGTGATATTCTTTCAACCACACTTTTAAAGCAGAGTCCTTAATTAGAGATTCACTTTTGTCTCATCAAAATATTTGCAAATCTTTGTACCACTTTGCACATTGTAAGACATCACCCATGGCACAAAAAAAATTCATCCAGAAGCGTGGAAATGCTAAAACTTGGCTGAGCACATTGGCTCTGTTGCAGAAGAATCTGTGTGACGTTAGTTGTTGCCAAAGGGCAAAGTAAACTAAAGAGCTCCAAGTTTTACCCTGGGGGCTGCAAAATTCTGTGTTTTCTGGAGATGTTGTGAGCAGCCAGAAGTAAAAAGCAAGACAAAATGCTTATTTGCTTTCAAAAATAAGTTTTACCAGCCACTTCATCCTCAAAAAAATTATTCCATCTTAGTAAAAAAGTAACTGAAAAATTCTCCTCCAAGACTTGCCCTCCTGCCATTGCCTGCTGCTGAGGCAGGTAAAAAGGAAAACCCTGCTGGAAGTTAGGATGTAGGTTTTCCACAAACTCTTGATTGATTTCTATCTTCCACAATGCAGGATTTAGTGGGTCTCTGTCCACTCCACTACTCTGAACACCAGAGCTCAGGGTCAGCCAGCCTTACCTCACTGTAGGGCTGTGGAAATTTCTAGAATCTATTCACTCATCTTCCATGGTGCAATGGCTGCAACAGCAATTGAGGAGTGTTGAGGTAGAAACAATTACCAATGAAACCTAAAACCAGAAACCTTAATAGCGCTAAAAAACAGCCGTAGCTATGTACTCCAGCTCCATCTCTTAATCAAGAGCAACTTATATTTACAC
>JAOTQP010001580.1:521771-538631 GCA_026413545.1 Cichladusa arquata
TCTTTGGGTCCCTACTTTCTTAATGGCATAGGGTCCAATTTTGGTAATTATTGGCTGAATTACCCTTCTTGGAGGAGCTTGGGTCTTACTGACTGTAGCTTCCTCTGGTCTCTGAGTTGGCGGGTTTTCTGCAGTTTCATCCATCTGGGGTTCAACGCAATCCTGGGTAATATTGTAATCTAATCTGTACCCCTTAACTGCACATCCTTCAATTTTAAGTCTAAATTCCGGACAAGAGGACAAACAGGTCTCACAGCATCCGGAATCAATCCTGATCAGTTCCATCGGTTTCTGATTGTACCTATGGAACCCAATTTGAACAAATGCATATTCACAACCCCAAACTTTTCTCCCTTCCCAGACAGTTGCATTAGTAACCTTCATCATTTGAGATAACATTTTGCGGGAGTGAACATCGTACGCCTTTCCTTGGCAAAAATACCTCCCAGTAGTGCTATATACACGTGGTGATGCATTAACTTTGGCCATAGTTATGGTTATAATCAGGAAGAACATCCAGAACCTATTCATTTTTTCGAGTAAGTTTCAGCTTTAGTCCATTATCACCTATAGTTGCTTTCCAATGAGCTTCTGGAGCCTTCTTAATTCGCGTATGATGAATCCAAGCGCTCTGTTCTCTAATCTTGATTGCAGTATTAGTGGTGAGAAGCACCTGGAACGGTCCTTCCCACTGAGGCTCCAAGGTCTTTTCTGTAAAAGACTTACCACTGATTGCACTCTGGTAGAAGTTGTCTGGGATTCACTGTTTGAACAAGAGCCAAAGGATAATTCAAGTTTTCTTTAGCATTATGCCTGCAACTAAGAAATATGTTAAATCCTAGCATCACTACAAAGATTTTATTCATAAGGATTCCCTTTAAAAATTAATTTAGTCACAATACAGAATTGGTTTTAATATTACTTGCTAAGTTCAGAAAGGAAGGAAAATACATTTTATGTTTACATATTTACAGATTACTATACATATTCTACAGAATGCACAGGACAGAGATCCTGTTACAACTGATCACCTACAGACACCCTGAGTCTATACAACCCCTCAGTGAACAAATTTAAAGTATCCTCATCCTTTTGAAGTTACTGAGCACAGGCTGCTGGGAAGGTCAACAGCACACTCTAAAAACCTGTATTTCTAAGCACTGTTATGCTTCTATTGTTGTTCTATGCTGCTGCTTAAACATCTTGACTCTTATAGGGACTAATCAGCAGTTCAGACATAGATGAATAATTCCCTTTTTTTCAGGTTAAATGACACCCCACCATTTTTACTATCAAAAAGTTGAAGGTAGGACACATACATTTACCATGACATCATTACCGCAACGGTTTTTCAAATACTGCGAATATTGTAAATATATTGTAAATATTGGGAGTAAAGAGGAAACCACCACCTGCAAAAGTGCACATCAGCCTTTGTTAGCTCTGGAAATCCTCTTGGCAAAGTCAGAGTCTCAAAATGCCCCTGTGGTCTGCAGCAACTTTTTTGGTGACAGGAGGATGGGTGACAGTGCATGCGCAGACTTCAGCCTTAATAAGGGCTGAGGTTTCATTTTGGCTTCCCAGAATCTGTCAGCACATGAACATATGGACACCACCTGCAAACTTGCAGCAGCACTCCTCTGGAAGGCCACAGCTATGAAATGATAGTGTCACTGCACCCAAAAATTATTTATTGCAAGTTTCTTAATGGCTGTGCTAATATATTAAATGTTTTCCAAACAGGAATAATAAGCAAACTCTTCAGCCTAGGGCATTTGTAATCCAAATACAATAAAACAATTAGAGGGAAATGTGACAGCTTACTTAGGCAAATGGTGATCACATCTAGGTAATTCCCGTTTTATAGTGCTACAGTAATTAATGATGAGATAGGACTGGTGCTTAACTAAAATGGACAGTCAGCTCTAATTATACACAGCTAACACTGAAAAATACTGGATGAGGGGTCGAGAATAGCTATTCCAAGTGGAATCACAGAGAGGCTGAGGTTGGAGGGGACCTCCAGAAGTCTTCTTGTCCATCTCCACTGCACCAGCAAGAACTTTCAGAGGACAACATCATGAACAGCTTCCCCCACATGGCAGCACAAATGAAAACAGAAATGATTACAGAGGTCAAAGGGTGGAGTGAGACAGGCCCGGATGGCCAGAGAGAGGATACAAGCGCTTATAGCAGAAAGAGGTGTCAAGCAGGCAAAGTGAAGTGGGACTTTGAAGAGGATTTTAACTCTGTTCCGTGGAGGCATCCAGAGAGAAGGTGACAAATCTGTGTCAAGGACTACTGTGGCCAGTGGGAAAAACAAGGTTAGAGCAATCTACAGCTAATTGCCTGTAGGGCAGTGCTCGAATTCACTGCTGGTTATCCATCACCTCACTTAACAGAAGTGAAACAGGTTTCAGCTTTAGTAGTGGCACTCACAGCAAAGAAAAACAAAGATTTATTTTGCCACCACATTCCCAGGGTGATCCTCAGCTGTGTGGACAGGACTCAGTTTAATAGGTGAAAGATGAAGATAATCTGGAGCAGGGGTTTTAGAGAGAAGTAAAAAGAATGATGGAGCTGGTCCCAGTGGAGACTGGCAGGCACTGCAAGGCGCCATAACCTGATCACTGGATAAAAGGTAAAATGTTGGATGAAATCTCATTGGTACAACTCTTTTTCTATACTAGATTTTTACAAATTACCAATTCTAAAATACTTCAGACTGCCTGGGCTATCTCAGCTTCACAAGAGTATTTATTTATTCATTTATGTTTACTGATTGTTAATAGATATCACAGTCAATAAAAGCTTTATGCCAGTTGTGGGACAAGACCCTCAATCCACTTTACCCAACCCAAGGTTTTATTGCGGGACATGACAACATTTTGTGGAAAACCCTTTGGCCAGCACAGGTCATCCCCCAAAAACCTACAACCTGTGGGGACAGGGAGGCACAGAGAGCAAAAACCACAACAGCACCAGTCCAGCCACAACCCAAAACCTCAGCAACTGATGGGCTTCTACTAAAGGGAATTACCTCCACCCCAGCCAGACCCAGCACAAAGAGGGAGGGCTGGCTGGACAGCCACAGATGTGTTTGCAGCAGCAGCCTCTGTTAGGACAATTTTGAACTCTGGACAGTCAGACCTCAAACTCCTTCCAAAAAAATCCATAGCTTGAAAAGGGAGGGAATTCCAGGTCATGCCTACAGAGCTCATGATCAGATCCATAACACAATGAAGATTATGAATCTGAAATTTTACTAAAACCCTCCATGGCATTGGAAGTCCCCTGACAAGAACCAACCCCCCACCCCCCACTCCCCCCTTTTCCAAAAGGGTTTGAGAGACTGATTTAAAGCATATTGCCTGAAGTTAAAAGTATTCCATCAGAGAATTGTACGTGAAAATGCGAGCCCAGAAGTCTACAGGTTGCTGCAGCAGTCATCTGCACGGTGGACCCTGTGTTTGGGTTATTTCTGCTCAGGACTTTCAGCCAGTGAATGATGAGTCTCTCATAACAGATTCAAATTCAGTCATCGCTGCATAAGTCTACCTACTTTTATCTAAATAATCCCAGGCTTTTGGGCATCTATTCAACCACCTAAGTTAGCATGAGGAGATGGCTCCTGTCAGCAGCCAGAGCCAGTCTCAGTCTGGCACTAGTAAATATACTCCTGTAAGCAGCTGAGATGCAGATTTCTGTTTTGCTCCAAAATTCTGCTTAAATTATTACTAAGTTTCCCCCCTCCCCTTTTTTTTTTTTTTTTCAATAACTGCCATTTTTAAAGATAAATTGAGTCAGTTTCTTTTTCCACTTCCTATAAAAACTTGAAGGTTCTCCTGCAGAATGCAAACAGCTTTTAGCACGGATATCCATCTGAAATATTCACACATCTTAGAGAAAAAAATCTGAATAGCCACTGGGTCTCTGACTAAAGTGAGAGCAAACAAAACACTAGCAAATTACTTGAAGCAATCATGTCCAACTTAAACAGGAGCCAAATATTTGGACTGGACAACAGCTACGATTAACCAAGTAAAACAGAAGGTAAGGTAACCTGAGAATTTAAGTAAAAGTACCTAAGTGAAACCTGATTATATGTAAGTATTTTCCCCCTTGACACTCTGTTTCTCTTTTCATTATGAGTAGATTAAATTAAAAACTATTCCTAACAGGGGCACTGAATTATTTCAGATTATTATGCTATGCATTTCAAAAGTGTCTTGAGTCCCATGCCTCCCTTCTAAGCATCTCTAGAAGGGATGCTAATCCCTTCTAAATATGTTTTCAGATAAGGACACCAAGACTCAGCTACTCCACAAGGAAACAGAGGCAGAGATGAGAAGACTCAAAAATCAGAGAAGGTCCAGTGGAGATCCTGCTGCAAATATTTGGTCAGCTGCAGAAAAACCTACAGCACTCTTAATTTTCCTCACTAAGGAAATAATCTCTCTGCAGACAATGGGGAATGACTAAAGAAGAAGTTCTTCCTAGCGTTGTTCCTAAGCAGAGAAATTCAGCCCATACTGGATTTCAGATGAGCACCAGTGGGCAACAGCAAAGGTCACAAAAAGCACTGGTTTGGCTTCTAAAAGCTGAGACGCTTCCTGTGCCATGGTACACCACTGAATCACCTCCTCACTCCATTTTTTTGAGAGATTTTCAAAGCTTAAATATCAGATCTTAAATATGAAAACTGAATTTTTCATCTTTCTAGCCAGAAACTCACCATGACTAATATTAGCAAAATATAATAAATGAGATACTGGAAGTCCTCCTGTAATTGGCTTTTGCATCATTGAAACTTTGGGGATATAAATTATGCTCAATAATCACATTGATTCTTATTTCTTATTGTTTAGAGTTTTCTTTTAAGACATATAATAAAAGATTCTTTGCCATTAGTAAAAGTTTTACAGGATGGCAGAGGAAAATAGTTCTTTTCTGATAAAGTTTTTCAGTGGGAGAAAAAAAAAAGCCCTTTCAAAAGGACAATTTCCTCAACTTATTATTCAAGTTTTTACAGTGGCTTACATAGAAACCAATTAGTTTTAATCTCCATTTAATTTTATGGAATGTCTCCAGAAGAGCTCTCAACACAAAGCTAAGACTCCAGTAAGAACTGTGCAAAGATGATGAGAACTCTGCTAATACTATCCTCACAGAGATAGCAGAATTGAAATTCTTATGTGTTTCTGATAAAAAGTATTATGCGCATAATGTTTAAAACTTTCTAGAAATCGCTCTTTGAGTTTACATTGGCAGTGGCTGCACGAGACCAAATTTCCTCACACAGACACTGAGGTGCAGACAGTAGAATTCAACCCAAAAAGGGCCAGAAGTACAAGGAAAAGTCATTTACAATGCTGGAAAGCAAAAGGAAAATATGAAACCTCCTTTTGAACAATCACTAGGACTAAAATACTCTGTTAAATCTTCATACCTTTGAATCACAAGTATTCAGGTTTAGGAATATCTCTCTCCTTTTAAATATCTAGTTGAATGAAAATTACCTTTCTGAAGACTGGCTGGAGTTATACTGATTATTTATCTGTCAAAGCCCACTCAAAATCTCTGGTGTTTTTTGCTAGCTTTCACCTGTAAGTGACCTGAGAAAGGACTTTTCCTCTGTGAATTAGCAACAGCTCTGCACCTCCCCTGCCACTGCTGCCCAAAACTCTGCCCTTCCAAACCTCCAAAATGAGGAGAAAGCAGCTTGAAATACAGCTGCTTAAGAAATGAAATTTTAAAGCTGTTTACATAATAAATTTAAGAACTGGAGATTGTTAAAAATTGATGGAGGTAATCTTTAAATTTTAATACAGATACCTTACTGGTAGCTTCGGTGCTGGGGACCAAATACTAATTTACAAAAAAATAAATAACCAAAATACCATTTCAAATGAGACAAAAGACTAACAGATATTTATACATATTACCACATGGTAATATCAGGGACAGATTTGTTCGTAACTTCAATTTAATACTGAATTTAAAGAGAGGTAAACTGTAGGGTCTTTTGCTATCAATTTTTCAAGTATGCCTTATTCTCTTTCTTACTTCACACTGGCTACAAGCTTTTTGGCCACAATCTGTTTTATAAATACTCCCTTTCAGTGTATTTTGAGATACGAGGGTTTCAAGCACTGGGTTTCACCAGCAGGATATTGCTGCTCTGTGGTATAAGCAAATCAAACTGAGTGACACCTCCAAGAGGAAGCTGGTTGTTAGGAAAGAAGTGGCTAATAATCATCATTTCTCAGAACAGAGCACAATAAATGCACTGCTGTTAGATAGGAATTCATTACAACATCCATATATCAAAAAAAACCCCAGGGATGGGAAGGCACACCTTTCAGTTCAAAAGCCAGGGAAGGTCCAAAGATCTGGAATTTATGAGGCGATATTCAGCAAACCAAATGGGGCACGGTTGCCCCAAATTAGTCAAATTTCATCAGTGTCAGGACTGCATTCCCTTTAACCCTGGTGCTGATCATTGTTCTCTCCTTTCCCCTGATAACTCACACTAGTCTAGATTTGGGTGCTGAATTATCCCCCAAACTGTTCCTACTGGAAAACAAACAAGCAGTTTTCCTCTGGCACACTTATCTGAGACAAAATCAGAGAAATAAAATATCACTGTGATCACCCCAGCAGTGCACACCAGTATCCAAGCACAGAGGGGTGACTGAAATCCTTGTCCTCAGCTGCTCTGAGTGTTCAGGCTGACACTGAGCAGAGAAGAGGAAAACACAAAAGCAGAGTGATGATGCTGGCAAATATATTGGCTCTGCCAGCTACATTTTTGCAGGGGAAGAAAAAGTGTGAGGTAAATACTGGCAAATTAGGGGAAAAAAAGGTAAGTGCAAGAGCTTAAGGCAGAAAAAAAGTGAAGACGAGGAAGTGTGGAAGGATGCTAAAGTGCCAAGTGCTAAAGTGCCTGGACATACTCCAGGTTGGAAACAGACGTGTCTGAGACAGATCTAACAGTGGTTTTATTATAATTGTTATGGGAATGAACAAGGCCATCTAAAACTGTCTGGAATGCATGAGTATCACATAAAACCAGCGTTTTTTAGGGTAAAAACAAGTACCAAGACACCAGAAATTGTAACATAGAAGAATCCCTATTTTGTGGGTTTACCCAGAAGAGCTTTGGCCAAGTCATGTTAGGCTTAATGAATAAACAACTTCTTCCCTTCTCCCCCCCACCTCCTCTTTCTTCCAAACTATGAAAAAACCACAACTTTGACTGCCATCAGGACAGAGAGAATTTTATATTGAACAATTGCCCTGGGCCACCCTGGGCCACTCAGCTGAATTAAGTCAAAGGGACTGCTGGCAGGCTTAAAATAGGCATGTGTTAAGAGCTTTGCTGGCTTTGTTGCTGCAGTGGGGAAAAAAAAAAAAAAAAAAAAAAAGAAGCTGCATAAATTTGAAATTGAAAATATCATCAATATCTCCAAGACACAAAGTATAATTAGAATTAGTAATTAATTCTGGTCTACACTGCTTTGCATGAAGCTTAAATGAGAGCAAAGTGAGAGAGATACCAGATATTATTTTCCCTTTCTTATTGCTTTGTATTGCTGTGAAAACAGGTTCAGTAATCACAAGAAAGAAAGATACGAGATTCTTTGCTATGTGGAGAGGTTGTACCACAGCAAGGACCTAAAAAATGTCTATAGCACAGCACCAAGAGGGCTGACACAGCGAGGATGACATAGGAGCAATGCAAGAATCCCTTGATAAGCATTCTTATTATCATTTTGGTGGTTTTCAGTACTTTGATTTTGTGACAAGCCTTCCTGCAGTGTGTCACAAATAATTTGCCTTCCTTTCAGACTGTGGGTCTAAGCAGCAGCAGCATTTCTTCCTGCCAGCTTCCATAAGGAAAGCAGGGCATCCTCCTGGCAGCAGCAAACTGCCATGACCACTTTTGTGATGCTCTCAGATACTTTTCATTGGTCTATAACCTGTTTTATTTTTAGGCAAGGATGCCCACAATGGCTCTTCTGGGCCTGCTCCAACTAGGTAGAGTCATCTTCAAGGAAATATTGTTATCTGATCAATGGTGGTCTGAGGATGAATCCATCCAGAACATCATTCAGAAACAAATTTCCAAAAAATCGTATCATGACACTTTGCAGGGCTGCAAAGAACACACTAGGTAAACGTATTTGCAAATATATAAGTTTCTGCTACTATAGAAACTACACACATCTCTTTGCATCTGCTGCAGGAGAGAGTCTGTACAAATTCAAAGAGAAAGTGTCTCTGCCAACACAAGTGCCACAACAACTACAGTCACCCTGATGTGTTTTAACCGGCATTACTTGAAAAAAACCCCATATTTTGATAGATCAAAGTGACTCTCAGCCTAATTACAGCCATTTAAAATGGAAGATATTACTCACCCTTTCAGAGCTCAAGCCTGTGAGCCACCAGCCAGTGGCTCAGACATGCTTGAAGCTCTGCCATGGATGGAGCCTGTCCATAAGGGCAAGTGGAGACCTCATAGACGTCGTGGGCTTGGTGCAGAATTTATTTGTGAAATCCTGTGGCCTGTGATAAGCAAGAGGTCAGAAAAGGTATTAGAAAAAGTCCCTGCTGACTGGGAAGTCTGGGAGCCAGCTGATCTGTGTATTCCCAGGTGAGGCTGATACCTGTAAACCCCCCAACACAAGCACCCCACAACCTGGAAGTTTCAGAGCAGACACTGCACACACCAAGATGTTGTCACAATAACAATTACTGCAGAAAGGCAGGCTGCAATTTTCCTCATCAGCCTTGCCAGCAGCAGCAGACTAAGCCATTAGCAATTAATTAAAGATCAATGACATGTAAAACCCCAAAGAACACACATGCAATTAGCAAATGTATTTAAAGCAAGTCACAAACCCACAAGTCATTGTCTGACACTGCTCTTCACCTCATCCCACTCCCTTTACAAGCCAGGGGGGCTGTGGGAGGGTTACCTACAGAGTTCCACTTGGCAAAGCACATTTCCAACACCGTGCACTGGTCCAAAGCCCACGGACATGAGTCATCATCAGTGAGAGTGTTCCTCTTTATTCCGATGGACCTTGGACAGGCTGTAAACATCCTTGCCAAAACAAGTAGTTTCTAATAGATAAATATGCTGTGCTTTCACTGGTTTGATGATTTGGGAATGGCTGGATTGCCCTGTACAGTTCAGGTTGAGACACTACTTGGCAAACATCCTGGAACCAGCTGCCCCAGAGGGTGCAACACAGGACTAAATTTAAGTTTAAACAATTGCTTTGCATTGAAAGTTAAACTCCTCTGACATGTGCTGAGTAGTTTCATAACCCCTTATATCTGCGAAGAACCCTGTGATATCCGGCAATTAGAAGGAAAAAGAATTTAAATTAAAAGGCAAAAAGGATTTGGAATTCCTAGGCTGAATCTCAGAAATGGCCACAGTTTGTCACAGCTTCTGGAATAGGAAGAAACTATATTTCTTTCCTCCCCGGCTCCAAAGTCCCGAAGGTAATTCTGCGTGCAAGAGCCTCCAGCCAGATCTCTTCACCCTGCACATTTTTACTCTCTACACGGTTTTGCTTATTTAATGAAAAAGTTACAACCAAACCTCAGCTGAACTACTCGAAAACGACGATGACGATGACAATAGTACGAAGAAGAAGAAGAAGAATACGAAGAAAGCACAGAAAACACACCCCTCCCCGCTCCCTCCTAGAGCCACGCATTTCCATTCCCGTGTGTCCAGCCACACTTACTTTCTCCACCCGGACCCTCCACCCAGGCTGTCCTTCCAAAAACACGGACCAAGCTGCCAAACCAACGGGAGAGAGCCACGAGCAGCAGCCTCCAGCTCGGCTGTCGCCACAGGACCTCGCTCCATCAACCCCTCCTTCTTCTTCTCCTCCTCCTCCTCCTCCTCTCCCGCCTCCTCCTCCTCCTCCCCCTCCCCCGGCGGTACCCGCGGAGCAGCAGCGACACAAAGGAGAGACAGCGCGCCTGGAACAGTGCCCGCGGTCCAGGGATTCATCCCTTTCTCATCACAGGGGAGTTAAAAAGCCTCAGCAGAGCCGTGTTTCTACACTCCGAGAGGGATGAAGCTTTCCCAGAGCCGGCTGCACCTCCGGAGCTGCTTCGGTGCTGACGGCAATAATGAAAGCGTCTGAGTTGCTGAGACTCAGTTGCATCAAAAATGACAGCTCCAAGTTAGAAAGATAGCCATGGGTAAACCCTAAGGCTAATATTCTTCCTTGCCCAGCCACAGTTCTCCATTTCACCGCCTCGGTTACGCTTGCTTTGCTCAGAGATAAAGGACTGTTGCAGGGCTGAGATAGTATTTCATGTGATTGCTGTGTGCTGGGTGCAGCTGCCCATTAAAGCAGCGAGATGGACTAAAATTTTACTAGAAGGCAAATCACAGGGGCAGGGAGGAGTTGCCCTTGATTTGGTTTCCTGCCAGTGAAGTAAAAAAATACCCACCTATATTTGTACCTGTGTGTTCACCCCCAGCCACACAGCAGCACTTCCAGGTGGAAATGGAAAGAGCACACAGGTGCTGGCTGTACATTAAAATAAAAAGGGAGAGCTGGACACGGGCTGTCCAAGTCATTCAGCACACCTTAGGAGGCAGGTAAGGAAAATTAAGCAGAAATTTAGGTGTTCAATGCAGTGGGGACAACGAAGTCGTTTGGATCCCAGCCTTGCAAACAGAGCTGCAGCTTCAGCTCCTGGCACCTTGGAGATCTTGTTGTAATGGATGTCTCACCCCCTGGAGAAGCAGCTTGAATTAGTGCCTAGTGTATAAATCAAACCTGTGTGTATCAATGTGGTTTGGTGTTTTGATGCTTTGCTCCACTGTGCCCACCTTTCTGAGTGCAGATGTCCAGGGAATGTTAAGGGAGTGTCATACTAAGGAAAAAACCCAACCCAAATCAAAACAAAAACACCAAAACAAACAAACAAACAACAAAACAAAAAGGGGTTTTTTTTAAATAGATTTTAAAAACGACCCACCAAAACCCTCAAGAAAAAACCCCAGCTGTTAAACTTGTTGAGCCTTGTTGAACAAGGAAGGGGAGAAAGTAAGGAAAAGCATTGAACTGACACAAGATTACGTGGTCCAAGTCTCATTTCTTTAGGTGGCAGGCTAAAACTACCTGGCCTCTAGTAAGACCCTGAATTTTGCATACCTGATCTCATGTCTAGGGGAATTCATCCATGTCACACCATTGTTCTTCTGACTTCTTCCCAAGAAAAATGAGTGAATGCAAGTGTGTCTCATTTCAGTCAGATCTGTGACTGGAAGGGATTTAGTTTTAATCCTTGTAATCAACCACATGTGCCCCAGAAGGCAGCACTGAAGGAAGGTGAGGAAGGTCTGAAGAGCCCTCAGTCCCTGCAGTTCATTCCATGGAGAAGACAGACAGCTGAAAGTATTTGTCTCCTGCAGGAACTCATTTTACCCTTTGGATAGCCTGGTCACACGTCATTTATCTCTGGAAGATCCAGACCAAGAACCAGAATTTGATCTGCAAGAGGTGAGGTCAGAGGACAGAGAATGGTTTTATTGTTCTTACTTTTTTTTTTTTTTTTTTTTTGCCAAAGCAGCTCGAGCCATTATTTGGTTGGAGTTCCCTAACTGGAAACTGTTCTGTTCTCACAGCTCCAGACATGACTTCCAAAAACTCAGGTTTGGGTCTAAAAGGTAAAGCAGCTTTACAAGAATCAGATGGAGCCTTCTTGCCAGCAGGGTATGATGGAAAAGAAGAGAGTTGTTATTGATAGACTATAAAGAAAAACTGCCTGGGAAAAAAAAAAATTATCTTGTAAACACTTGCACATGCGGCTTTGTGTACTTCCACGTGTAGTTAATCCAGATGTGATTACAGCTGAATCTGAGATTGTGTATCACAGGCCAGTTTGGACAGGAAGACACTGTGCCTGGAGTGCTGTGCCTAAAGAAAATGAGACTTTTTCTCTATGTCTTGTGTACAATTCTAAGATACACACACACAAAAAAAAAGAATCAGAGAAGCAGAACATATAAGAAAGTAAGCCCAGTGGGTATTTGTTTCATACAGTTACTGGAAGAACATGGGACATCATCTATGTGCTTTTTAGAAATAGGAAATAAATCCATCTTGTATTCAAGCTCCTTTTACTACAGAGATAGTGCATTACAAGATCTTGCCCTCCTGCCAACACTCACTGTCAAAAGAGTAAACTGCCAGTTTTCACAAAGTTGCATATTGCTCCATAAATATATTTTCAGCCGGGGCATATACTTTCTCACTCTAATATCTGTGTTACACTTTAACACATTTGATTAGAGAGACGCATGTGCTGGGAGACTGCTGCATTTCTTACATTCAATAATAATAATAAAACAAAACAAACAAAAAGCCTCAAATTAATATATGATGCAACCTTTTTGCTTTTGGAAAACGAACCAAATGAATGTTGGTCACTGTGCCACCAACACTCCTATCCTTGTGTCCAAACTGATGAAAAGAAGGTTTCCATTCTCTTAAAAGTGTAGAACAGTAAAGCCACTGGTAGGTTTTTGGCAGCACAGCGTCAATGGAAAAGCTCCATCTCACTCATAAAAACTATGCAATGGACAAAAGCTATCATGGAAATCCTGTTATCATTCACTTTACAAAATAAATGGGGAAAAGGTATCTGGCGCTGGCTACAGAGGAGAATCTCCACAGTGTGACAGAAAAAGGAACAAGGGATTCATCAACTCTAAAATGATTAAGAAGATTGGTTTTAGAGTTTTTTTTGTTGTGTTGGTTTTTTTTTTCCCTTCCCAAAACAGACCTTATTAAAGCAAAACAAAACCAAAACGCTTTCTGAGAGCTCTGCCAGTCTCTGTCAGTTTTGTATTTTGGGAAATGGGGTGAGTCCACATGACCTCTGCTCTCCCTGTCTTAGAGATAATGCTGTTAACATTTTAGAAGACCACTTGAGCTATGGTTGATAAGTGCTCTATGCAGTTATCACAAAACCTCAGTAAGGGAAAAACCTGTGCCCTCTGAAACCATCCCAAATCACAGAAGAATCTGCTTATACAGACGTAATTCAGATCTTTTATTTAATAGTAACCTGCAGAACAGTTACAAGTTTGACCGTAGCATTACGAACTGCTGAAAGAAGTTTTTGTCTCTAGAGCCCTGTTCTTCTGCTAATGGTGATGAAAAACACTGTGGATACATGATGTAGCTGAACTTACCTCAAGTCCTCTATAAAAATGGCATAGATCTCCCTCCTGGGAAATCTTGTATAGTTTCAGACCCCAACCTGAGTGGACTGAGGCTGCTAAGCTGGAAGAAAGTTTTAATTTCTTACTCCCCAGAAATCCTCCATCTTAGGGAATACATCAAAACTGGATTGCAAATTATCTGTCAAATGCTAAAGACACTGCAGGATGAGGCCATGAAGGAACAGCCCATTTTCAACACAGCAGATCATCTGGCTTCTTATTAAACCATACTCCAAAACTTAGAGTCTGTCATGAATCCTGCTGTATTTCAGTTTGCTGTTCCAGCCAGGCATTGCATCTGGATTCTTCTCCCTGTGAAGACACATCTGTCAAGTGAACCTGCTTAAATTCCTAGTGAGAAGTAAAGACTGAATACCACCATGATAAGAACAGAAATGCAGAAGGTAGGGACTAGCTTCTCCATTAAAGAATCTATTAAGTATATCAAAAACACCTGCATCTTTCTCCATTCTGTTACAGACTATTTAACCCAAAATGGTTGACTTTTCCTGAATCTGTCATTATCTTCTTCCTGAAAATATGTTTGACTTGGGCATTCTGTCTCCTTCACAGGCCTATATTGCCTATGGTGCTCTAATGTAACTGCAGCAATCTTTGATAAAATGGCATTCTCACCACATGATAAATGGATTTGCAGCTGTGCAGCAAACAGAACTGCAATATGAAAAATAAACTATTCAGTGTTAGGTGTTAGCAATGCCTGTATCAAATTGTGATGATCATTCTATAGACACAATTCCAGTGAGTGTGTGGTCTTTAATCAAGTGTCCTTTTAACAGTAAATGCCCTCTTTCCCATTTCAAATTATCATTTAGGATAGGATCCTAGACTTCTCCAAGGAAGTCTCATACACAGCTAGAGAGTCTACACTTGCTAATCATCTCTTTAAACACTGAACCTGGCCGAGTGCCACACACCCACAAAGGTTACCCTATCAGTCCCTTCACCAGCTGGGCAGGAGACAGAAAATACAATGAAAGGCTTGTGGGCTGAGATGAGAACACAGAGAGATCAGTCAATGATCACTGTCACAGGCAGAAGAAACTTGACTTAGAGAAATTAGTTTATTACCAATCAAATCACAATAGAATAAAGACAAAGAAAAAACTAGATCTTAAAACTCCTTTGTCCCACCCTTCCCTTCTTCCCAGGCTTAACTTCACTCTCAGTTATCTCTTCCTCCTTCCCCTCAGTGGTTCAGGGAGATGGAGAATGGGGTTTGTGGTCATTTTATTAAACACTCTTTCCGTCTTACTCATCATCACTGATGGTCTCATATGTGGCCAGAGGGGTCACTCTGGACCTGGCTGGCATTGGCTTAGCTGGACACAGGGAAAGCTTCCAGCAACTTCTCAGAGAAATCACCCCTGTAACACAGCCACTACCCAAACCTGGCAATGCCAACTCCATGCAGAGTTTACTTCATCTGCTGTTACGGAGCAGCTTTTATTCTGCCAATGAAAAACTAGCCTATGAGAGCAGCAAATGAATGGCAAAGAAAAGGTGGCTCCTGCTGCAGCTGGGCTGGGTGATTAATACAAAATAGAACACAAGTCAATCACATTTTTCAGACTCATATGAGTCTGAAAATTCATAAGAAATTTAAGGCCAGATAATGCATATGGCTTTTTTTTTTCCACACAGTTCTCTTCACCTTTGAGATCTGCATCAGAGCAGCTGCATTTTCTTCACTGGTTTCCCTCACTTTGCAACTCCAGCTTCCTAAGTCGGTCCTCAAACTTCTGAATGTCAACTCGATGTTTCATTAGGAACTTCCCATTTAAGTGAAAAACAGGTATGTCATATTTGTATTTATCATACCACGCTGAGTTCTCTGGAAGGGTAATATCCACCTCCTGCAGAACAAACTGTGGCAGAAAAGAAATATGTCAGTTCCTACTGGACACTGGAAAACAATACCTGCTTGTCTTCTAATCAGTGTTTTCCTCAGAAATGCAAGGCTGTTTTCTTGAAGCTTGTGGGATTGTTCTTTGTGTTGTAGATAAGGGCCTGGTATTTTGAGAAGAAAATAGATGTAGCCACAACCCTTGGCTGCCTCTCCACAAGGGACCCTCCCCAGCCCAGAATATTCTTGTTCCACTGTGCAGAACCACTCTCCTGTGGGCAGCAACCTCAACAAACGGACAGCTGGGAACAAAACAGGCAGAAGAGTGCAACAGCTCTTAATGCTTCCATTAAAAGTTTCATCCTTCAACAGAGAGATCAAAAACTGATCAAATGGCAAAAATTGCAGTCACACATAGTTCAAATATTCAAAGCCCCACTTAGCCGCATCCTTCCCAAATTATATCATTAGCTGCCTCATAAAAGTTGCAAACTCCTCCTTCAGACAAAGCAACAGTATTTACAAAAGGAGCATTTTCAAGAACTACTGCAACACGATGTATATTGGTTTAGTTTGCCAATACTAATTTCTGTAGCATTGTCACAAAATGCTGCTGGATAATGAGTTTTATGTAAATCAGTGCTGAAATTGTCTCTAAGAGGTCATCCATGAAAGAATAACAGATGCAAATAAATCCAAGCAATTTTCTTTTTACAAAGAAAGAACCCTGATTAACTGTTCTTTCCATATAGAAAATATATACTGTATTTCCATACATTACCCTTCTCTTGTATGGCTCGAGAACTTCTTTTGCTTCATCACACAGAGGGCATGGTTTCTAAATGAAAACAAGTAAATAGTAAACACAAAAGTTGTTTGTACTGTAAAATAACACACACAGATAGGAGCATCCATTACTCTAAATGCAGGCTCCCTTCCCTGCACCAAGCACCCTGTCAAGGGCTTTCTAAAACTTTACTTATCAGTGCAGTATGGACCAAAAAAACCCAACAAATTATTCAGCCACTGAATTTAATTATTTTACGTTTGCTATTCCATTTCTCATGAAGGAAATTAAAAGTCTTCCCAAAGCTGATCCAAGGGAATGATCTGAAAGGTCCTGCAGACCCCTCGTTTTGGTTAGCAATGAATATTCAAAGCACTGTCATCACCAAATGAAGATAGCTGCAGGTACCATTCCTGCTAAAAGAGGAATGAGAAAGCCACACAAGTAATTTCCAGCCTCTCTCAGATCAAGACACATGGCTCAGTTCAAATGGGAAAAGAAGGCTCTTTAAGATAACCTGGGTGGCTTTGCCTGGAAGAAATTAAGCAGGATCCTGCAAACTGCAGAACTGGAAGGAGAGTAAGCTCCAGTGGGGAGAACTGGCAAATAGCTGCAGTGTTTTGACCTGTGACGGGATAAAAAAAAACCCTCACATTTTTGAAAACTCCCTCATTTTCCACTACAGCTGAACATCTGAGTTCTGCTGACCACCCAGGCCATAACTGAAGAAGTAACTCTGATGAAGGCATGCTGCTCCAATGTTTGCAACAGCAAAATCTGGACAATAATTCACAGGGCAAAGTGTATGGAGGTGGACATGATTGCTCTGTCCCTCTGCCCCAAAATACCTTCCACAGCTGAAAAAGACCTCCTTCTTTCTCCCACTGAAAGTCTTTCTAGGGCTTGTTTCAATGTGAAGTTAATCTGAAACAG
>JAOTQP010001580.1:631107-645939 GCA_026413545.1 Cichladusa arquata
GGTAACAGTTTGGGTTGGAAGGGACCTTAAAGATCATTTTGTCCCACCCCCTGCATGGCAGGGACACCTTCTACTGTCCCAGGCTGCTCCAAGCCCCGGTGTCCAGCCTGGCCTTGAGCACTTCCAGGGATCCAGGGGCAGCCACAGCTTCTCTGGGCACCCTGTGCCAAGGCCTGCACCCCCTCACAGGGAACAATTCCTTCCCAACATCCCATCTAAATAGAGTTTGCTGGACAAATAGCCACTAAATTTTTCAGGGACTGACACTGTTATCAGTTGCACAGCAAATGTGGAACTTCTACTTTTACCAGAGACAGTGGGGCTGATTTAACCCTGTTCAGGTAGATACTGCAAAGCAGCTAGGTTGTGAAGAGAAATATACTCCTTGGGCAGCGCAGAATCTTCTCTTCCTATACTCCATGCAGTTTTAATTGTACTACAGTGAAAAAAGACAGCAAAAAGTAAAATTACACAGAACCTAGGCACTTGTCACATAAACAAAGGAAGATTATAAATCCTGGGAAGACGGTTGAGGGAAAGTGTCTCAATTTCCCAGCCAAATTACTAAAAATACATTTTTTCCTGAAGTGACCCCTAAATTTGAAGTATCAATGAAGCACGAGGCAGCCTGATTTCTGTGCATGTGTTTTGCACAGCCTATTGATCAGTCTCAGTGCAGAATTATTTTTCCCTCCACTTGCTGTAAACAATGTACAAAATTAGAAACTTGGCCTGTGTCACTGGTGGTGGTAATATGTGACTGACTGCCTCACACTGTTCTTCTTTGGATCCAATGCATGATCACATTTTTAAAAATCTATTCACATCACAGTCTATCCAGTCTGCAAACCATTGCTATCAGGCATGATCAGAGGTGAATGCTGCATTTTAGAGCTATTTTCCATCACATTTTTTTCTGTATTTGGAGAGGAGTACAGAAATCATCTAAAAGGTCTTTTCTGTTTCCCTAGAGAATCCAATTTCTGCAATACTTTTAGGTTTTCTCTGTTTTCTCTCGTTTTTGTTGTTGTTGTTGTTGTTGTTGTTTTTTTTTGTGTTAGATACCTGTTAAAACATATTACAGGACTGTCTGAGTTGAATGCTGGTGGAACATTATGAAAACAGCAGCTTGAGCCTAGGGAAAATATTCCTAATTATTTTCAGGCTACACCTTAACACTCTCAGTGTAGTTTAGAGCTTCTCAGTGAAATGTCAAGGTGTCACTATTTCCATTTCAGATCTTGCATCAGTCTCTTTTGCTTGTTGGCACCCATCTGCAGATGTGTGCTGTGCACAGATGTTACAAAGTGCCCTTGAACACCTTTGTTCCAACTGGACAAGCCCTCAGCTGAAGCTGCTGATAAATCCTCCAGTGACTGTTACCTCAGTATTGCCCATCTCAGAGACATGCCCCATGGCAGGCAGAGGCAAGCATCCTGTGAGAGGAATGGGGGAAAACTTGATTAATTTCTGACTTTCATCCCGTTTTTTTTTTTTTTTTTTTTTGGCAGGTTGGCATGGTGTGGATTGCTCCATAAATTGCCCCAGTGGCACATGGGGACTGGGCTGTAACCTGACCTGCCAGTGTCTTAATGGAGGGGCTTGTAATGCTCTGGATGGAACGTGTACCTGTGCCCCGGGATGGAGGGGAGAGAAATGTGAACTCCCTTGCCAGGTAGTTTAATAATTCCACTGAATTTTGAGTTTTTGTAGGAGAATATTGGGCAGGGAGTGACATCTCTCATTCTCTGTCTCTATGGGGATGAGTCCCCTCGGAGCACACAGGGTGGGGGCAGGGGCAGGGACAGGCACTAACAATTCTTCTAGCATTTCTTCATCAAATACTATCAAATTGCTACTGTTCAGCTACTTTTAGCTATAAATAATGAGATAAAAATAGCAAAAATATACCCCAAATCAAATAATGTCATTTTAATTCTTTTTTTCTTACATCTGTGTTACAGTGTGCATAAAGAATTTCATTCCTTCTCAGTCAAAAGTGAGAACGTACTCTTACCACCCAGTTCAATGACAGGTCTTTGCTTTTCTACTGGGGCTTTGACTTCTGCTCTCTCCCAGATTTTGGAAAATCAGAGATCATTGTGAGGACAATGGCATGCTCCTTATCAGTTGTGTTCCACCTTCTAATCTGCAGCTTTGGAGAAATAAAATACATAAATTCAAATACATAATTTCAGAAGTTTTTAAATTGTAAAATTCCAAGTGGATTTGTTTTATTGTGTAACCGTTCGGTTTCAATTATATTTCATACACTAAAAAAAAGATAAATATTTTATTAAAAATGGGTTTTTTCCAGGGTCCACTGTTTTCAATGTTGGACTGCAATTTTCTGGAAAATTTTTAACAACATTTCAAACTAACAAAACTAATTATTAAAATAAACTGCTCTACGCTTTTCTTGTCCCTTCCCCTGTCAGTCGCTAACTTTTGCAATATATCTGCAGAGCAGGTTGTTGGTTTGATGTAACTGCAAAGGAATCACTTGAAGTGAGCACACACCCTGTAAATTCGCCTCCCATATTACATTTAAGCTTCTTTCGGTTTGGACGACATCTACTGAGCAATGACATGAACTGGAAAGCACCTTGTTTTCAGTGAAATTTGGTTCTCTTGAAGTGCACTAGGAACACTGAGGAATGATTTTTTGGAGCTTAGCTTTTGGTTTTAAGGTGAAGCACTCCGGTAGTGAGTAAAGTGGCAAAGAAAATTTAATATATTCTGGAAAGCTGATGGCAGTACCACCTGTGCAGTGTTTCCAACAATGCATCTCCATTAGAAGGCTGATTTTTCTGTTTCCTCAAGCAGCTTTGTTTATCACTTAGTGCCTGATTCTGGAGGGTGATGTGGCCTCCCAAGCTGCATTAGCTCTTCCAAAACTCATTCAAAAAGACATGCATCATTGCAGAGCAGTGGCATCAATATCCCAAACTTAGTAAAATAAAGCTTAAAAGCATTTCTGTATCAGTTAATTCAGCATGCCCAAGCTCATTGTCTTCCTCTCCCTCTCTCCATCTGCATCAAACAATGTCCATAAGCATTTACCTATTTCAAATGAGAGTTCTACTTCAAAATTCCAGAGCAAGGGAATAAGCAGAAATGGTTTATTCGAGTAATAATAAATATAATAATTTATAAAAAATAGTTCAAATAATTCCAGCTATCTGAATTTCTTTTCATGTCTGAGCAGAGACTTTATTTAAATCAGTATATTTCAATTTGTTTCAGTAACTTCAAAACATTATTATCACTGCTCAAGTTGTTGTTCAATATTTGAACTACAGTTTGGACTTCAGTACAAGTACATAGCGGGCTAAAAATACTGCATTTCAACAGCATATTTGAGGATTTCCTTTCATTCCAAGTCTGATTATATGGAAAGGAAATGCTTAATCTTTTCTTTTTCTGTGTATAAAAATGTATTGTTGAGATGAGTGAAAGACTCCTTACACTGAAGTAATTTAAGGTTTTGCTCTACTTTAGACTTGAAGGACTGGCAGTTGAATAGCTAAATCCTGTGGCACTTGGTTGGAATGTATGTGTGAACATCAAAGAACAGGAGATTAATTTTCATATAGGTTTCAGTCTGATTTTTAATGTAACTGACACCAATTCTTAGCCTTGAATGTAAATGATTGGGGTTTAAACCTGACATGTTTTTTTTCCCCTTTTTTGTCTTTGGTGTGGGTAACCCTGGAGTATTACTATAAATTATACTGGCCTTTTTAAAATGCTCCTTTTTTTTTTTTTTTTTTTTTTTAATTTGGTTCTGACGCTTTTTATTCAAGATCAGTTGACTGTTACATTTTGCCTTGTTTGGGAATTGTAAAGAATCTGCTCTTCTGCTTTTCTCAGTTTCTTTGGTTGATTTTGTGTGAAATTATCCACAAATCTGTGTGCCAGCTTCTATGGAAGGTGCAGGAAAAGCAAATTCAAATGTTCATGAAAAAAGAAATACACCAATGGGGTAATTCGACTTGTAGCTTTAATCTCTTGTTGGTTCAAAGAATGTTGCATAGGTAAAAATAAAAGTTTTGTTTTGTGCACTGTCCCATAGCTAAAGATTATCTCTTTTTGATAGAGTATGTGTTGTAGTGCAGAGAGAAATGTTTTTAATTAAAAGAGAAATGTTTCTAATCAAAAGAAAGTGATAGCTTATGTTATTTATGCAGTGAACCTCACACTGAAGGTATCTTGTAATTTAATCGTTTTCACTAATTTTTGTAAAAATTATGCCTCTGTGTGGTACCCATTTTGACCCATAAGCAGAGATCTCAGGGTTTGATGCAGAAAGAAGACTTAAATGCGTTAGTCTGGGATTTTTCAAGAGAGCATAATTCATTCTTTATCTCCCTCTCTTAAATGAAATAACGAAAGTGTAGGATGATGACATGTTCCAAACACCACAAGTATTTTGCATTAACATCAGCCTAAGAGACTCGGGAGAGATACGTGGTTGCTTTTTGAGGCTGAGCTGACCATAACTTGCATCTCCTCTAACTCCAAGCTGCCATCATCTGTGGGTTGTTCTGCTTTTTGTTGCCACAGGACGGTACCTACGGCCTGGACTGCGCTGAGCGCTGTGACTGCAGCCACGCGGACGGATGCCACCCCACCACGGGCTACTGCCGCTGCCTCCCAGGATGGTCAGGTACAGGAGACACCCTTGGGAAGCACAGCCAGACTTTACCCACCAGTGAGACTTGCTTTTGTGGGCAAAGGAAGAGTTTGTGAGGTTGGAAAGGGAAAGGGTCCTGGTCTGTGGCTGCTGTGTCCCTCCTGTGACTCACAGTTGGGGAGGCTTTGTCCAGTGTGAGATCTGCCAAAAACTGGGAATGGAAAGGGAAACTTTAAAGCCTGGCCACCTCCACTACACAATTCCTTACAGAAGTGGTGATCAACTGTAAATACCCAAGGTTGTTCTGGCAGCTTTGGGATAAAGCATCATGATGGTCCAGGAACTCAGGAAGCTTCATTCAGGCAGCCAAGAAGAGGATGAACCATTGTCCTAACCTGTCAACCTCCTAACTTGTCTCACACCAAGACAACCATACAGACTGTGCTGTCATTTCAATGTCTCAACCTTTTTTTAGTTTCTCTGCATGTATTTTGTCCTGTATGAAAATTTTCTCAGAATTTGTTTTTTCTTTTTACATGGAGATTTTAAGAACTGTGTCAGTCAAATCATTCACCAAAATTTGTGTTTGGTACTGTTGTTGCACCCTCTTGTCGGTGGAGAGCAAGATTTTTTGAAAACATGGTGGAAAAGCAGCTATCATGAAATACTCCCTTTATCTCTAGGAGGGAGTTTTAAGTCTCACAAGGATTACTACTCTTTAAATTTGGAAGAGCTCTTTGATCTTCAGTAAGGTTTAGTTAATGCTGTAAGTTTGCCCCTCTGGGAGTATTCCAGACTTGCTGCCTCACTGTGATGCTGCAATGTTGCAAGGGTCAGATCTCACATCACCTGTCTGTGTGGGTTCTTCCATTTAATCATGAGAAGTCAGCATGGAAAACAAACCTTTAATGAGCAAAGTATGTTTCTGCTCTAAAAATCAGTGATTTGTGTTTTGTTTGTGATTTCAGACATACTCCTCTCCTCTATAAGTTAATGTTTAGCCTAACTGACTTGCAAGTTCATGATAGAATTGTTTTCTTTTTTTTCTATAGTGCTTTTAGACAAAGTAGGTGGAGGTGGGCTTATAATTTCCTCAGATAGATACAGTCTTACTATTGTTTTTTTCCCAAACCTTTATTTTTCTATGCTCTTTCTTCCTAGCTCTGTGGATGGATTGCCATTTTGTTTGAAGTACATAATACTCAGTGTCTACAATTCAGGTTGATTAACTGTAGCTGATTACAGCCTACCTGCTCTTTTTTCTACTTTCTCATCAGATGAACACGATTTCTATGATTGCTGGGGGTATGAAGTGGGAATCTCTAGGGGATACAGATACACAGGCAGGAAGAGCTCCTGCTTCGCTCTAGGAGACCAAACCTATCATTTACTCATTTTTCTGTTTATTAGCTCTTTGAGAAGGCCTGTCTCACCATTGTGAGTGAGAGGAGGTTCAAGAGCCAGCACTCACCTAACTGAGGCAGGACCTTTTTGGTTCAATTCTTTTCCCACAAGCTGCACTGTGACTTGCCATTAGCCACTCAGATGCCTCAGGAGTGCAAAAAGTAGTAGAAGCTACCTGAGCGAATTACGAAAAAATACTATTAGCCTCATGCCAGCCATTGCTATTTTTCCTGACATTGTTTCGTGTTTATTTTGTTATGATGTTAATATCCTTAACTTTCATGTAATTTGCAGGTAATTGTGTGTATGTTTGGACTCATTTTCACAAACTTACATTTGAATCTGCTCAAAATGTGGTCTCATGAATTACTAAAAAGTGTTCATCAAAGAATACCCATTATAAAAACATGTGAACAGCTGCTGATCTTAACAGTGCAGATAGGTAGAGCTGTTCACAAGTCACAAGTCCTAAAGGCACAGCTTGAAGTGCATACTATGAGTCTTCTAAAATTGAGACAGACAATCAGGATTAAAAGGTGTGTTAATGAATGGATCCAGGTTAAAACAGGCTGTTTTAAAAGGCCAGATTAAAAATCTAGCAGCGTTATGTATAACAGGTTATAAAAATTATCTGGCCAGTGTAATGGAAGTAACTCAGGATGTGACAGAGGCTTCAAGTGCAGCACAAACCTTGACTGTGCTTGGATTCAGGTATGGGAAAGGATAATACATCAATAATATACATTATATAATATATAATAAGATAAAGACATAATATAGTAATATTTTGTAGTGAAATCTTACTTCATTCTTTGAAAGGAAAAAGACTTAATAAGAAAGAGACTTCAGACCTCATTATTGGTAAAATGGAGCCCCCCATCCCTGGATGATGTCATCAGAGCAGCATGTTTGTGACAGGCTAGTTTTGACATGTTGGTGATGTCTAGACACACTTTACAGCATCCACAGCATAGCTCACTTTATATTCAGTGTCTGGAAAAATCCTCCTCCCACACTTCGCATGTCAGAGCAATACCCAGCGGGGAATCCAGGCTTTGTGCAGGTGCTTATATTTGGAATGATTTAAAAAAATAGAGAGAATACTTCAGGAAAAGGCTCTCAAATAGCTGTGCTGTAACAGTGCATTGCAGGAATAGCAGAAGATTGTAGGATTAAGGAGGGAGGTTGTGCACAGAGCTGTGTGGAGAAGCAGGTGGAGGATATGTGGAAAATACAGGAACTTCTAAAGTGAAAGGAATTATGTTAGAGTGGATTAGTTAGTTTGGGTCTTTTTATGTTTGGTTTGTGAAAGTAACCCTCAGACATACTAGTTTTGTGTGGGTAATGTTACCTACCTAGTTGAAAAACAAAAAGAAGGAAAAGTAGATCAGTTTAATGGTTATCTAATCCAAGTTGATTTAGTTGTTTAAAACCATTGGAAAGCTTTTGTTAAAAATAAATACATTTTGAGGAAGCTTAAAAATGTGAACTTGTGAGTATTTTTTGATTTTAAGCACAAATAAATCTGTGACACTAAGGTGAATTTCCCAAAATGTTTTGATGTTGTCAAAGTAACTTTATTTAACAGACTTTCCAAGAAGGTACTATAAACGCAGCATTTTCCTCAGCCCTGTGAACAGAACAGCTATCTGCACTTCCCTCAGAGAATTTCGTCAGAGGGAACAGTTTATATAACTTTTCAGAAGAAAATGAAGGAGTGACACAGTTGTCCCACAGGGCTGGGGAGCAGGAAAGGCTGCAGGGGGAGGGTGGGTCAGTGACCTCAGGGTGTGAGGGAGCTCTGAGCTGCTGGCATGGCCACGAGGGCTTGGCCTCAGCCTCGAGGCACAGCTGCAGCTCCCCACTGGTTCAATAATGAGATGCTATAGGGTTTAGTTTTGTTAAGTTTGATTCTGAGTATGTCCAGGATGTTCTCTTTTCCTTCCTGGGTTCTGCTTAGGAGTAAGTTCAGTTTTTGACTCTTGTGTTAAAAGACTCAGGAAATAGTTAAAATTTGCTTTCATTAGATCTCTATTTTTATTTGGAGTTGCTGGTTTTCATTTGGGTTCTGTTTCATCCTAAACAAAAGAGAATTAAGTTTACAGGACCCCTGTTAGAAATCCTGTGCTCTTTTGTAGTTTGATCTTGTTTTCTCTCTGCAGCAGAGTAATTCTGTTTAGGGAAGGAAGAGTTAAGAGTGATGTTTTTTTCCTGGCAGTCTGACCATTCCATCAAGATCCAGGAGCCACATGACAGGATGGCACAAATGAGAACCATCCGCCCACACAGAGGATGATGTCTGCCCCAAACTGTCTCATCCCTTGACATTTTCACTGTATCTTAAAAATAACTTCTTTTTAACTTAGAGGGAACATTCTTTTTCATTTCTCAGTAGCCAGTGAATGGAAAAGAGTGAGAACTATTAAAACAGAAAACAGAAGAAACACACAGAAAATATACTCTCCTGATAGATAATGATAATTCTCCTATTAAACTATACCAAAGCTTTGGGTTAGCTTCCATTAAAAAGGAACTTCTAACACTTCTCTGAACAAGCAAACCAGCAAGCACCATGAATGTTTCATCCCTTAATCTTATCTGTTCTGCAAGCAGCTGTCAAAATAAATTTCTCCCAAACTTCCTGAAAGATTAGGGAATTCACATTCTTGCAAACTGAGGTTTTGCATTAAAGCATTAATCAATTAAATTAATTAAAGCAATATGATTAATTAATT
This sequence comes from Cichladusa arquata, assembly GCA_026413545.1. Taxonomy (NCBI): domain Eukaryota; kingdom Metazoa; phylum Chordata; class Aves; order Passeriformes; family Muscicapidae; genus Cichladusa; species Cichladusa arquata. The sequence goes on from JAOTQP010001580.1 coordinate 639,883, forward strand.
AAAATGGCAAAAGCTTTTTTCCCTCCAGACAGTTTATGAGTGTAATTGCAGTGATGTGGGTGTCCTGATGACACATCACTGCTCTGCCTCCACTGGTGCAGCTCCACCTTTGCATTTGCCGTGAGATGTCACATCAGGATTGCGCGACATTTGTTACTCTCAAAATCGATTTAAAGGCTATGTGATGCCAGGGTTTATGAAATACCATTAGTCTGCTATCTGTACCAGAACAATGGCAGTGGTTTGTGGAAAAGACAGATGCAGTAATACCAGCCCACATTTTACCAGCAGGCATAGCGTTGGCCCTTTGGCTGCAGCAGGAGGGATGTCAGGGACTTTTCCTGTGCTGGACACCTGCTGGTGCTACTCACCTCACCCATCACAGATGTGTTGTTTCTGTGTCTTTCCACGTGCCTCTGACAGTATTTCTGAGAGGCACATTTGTTGGTGGAATATAAAGGGGAGATCTGCCGTCTGACACCCCACTCCACTGGTGGAAACACCCAGGTCTGCCGGGAGGCTGCAGCTCTGCCTTGACCCTCAGCTTTCCATGAGTATGTATTTTTCCTCCTCCTACAAAGCAAAAAAAAAACCAAACCAGAACTGGAGGAGTTCTGTTGTGGGTCTTGCTCACCTTTGGAGCAAAGATGAGTTGCTGCTCTAGCATCAGTGCACCCAAGCCAAGATTGTCTTGTGAAAGCATGGTTTTCCCTCCACTGCCTCCTGAGGTACGAGACCCCCTTGGGAGAAATACTCAGTGAGCTGCACTCTTAGCACTCTCTCATGATAAATGGCAAATTTGCTTTTCAAACTTGGAGAGAGGAATTCTCCAGTAGGAGGTTTGGCGCTACCCTACATCTAGATTTTGCTATGTCTGTTCTATGTCAGTTCTCTGTGCGCTGTGGTGGATTTTTATGTGGAAGAAATACCACCCTTTAAAAAAATAGCTTTAAATCAGCGATTAAGTGTATCTGTTTTCTGCCTACAAAGAAGTTAAAAAATGGAGAAGTGTTATTTCCTGTTGGCTACCTAGAGATTGATAGATGAAAAGAAGAGCAGCTCTGGAGTAGATAGCAGTATGTAGTGGAAGTGTGGCCTTCAGGAGGATACTAGAAATACCTCAAAAGGTGTTCTGCCACTAAAATTTGCAGATAAGGATGTTTGCCTTGAAACTCAGATGTTCTTGTTGATGGTCTTTTCTAGCTAACTTCCTACCAAAACTTACAGCCACAGACTCTCCTGCTGCTGCAGTGAAGCAGCTGAAATCTGAACTTCTACAGAAAAATCTGTGCTCCTCTCTTTAGCTCCTCAACTTGGGACAAATTTTAAGTAATTCCTTTGGCTACCTTCAGCAGTGGAGCAAGGTACCTCCCTTCCTCAAAGATAGTAGGGTATGTACTTATAGATAGTGCCTGTGACACTTTCCACCAACTCCCCTTCTTCGGGCTGCACATCCATTATTTGACAGAGAAATTAGGAAAGTAATTCCCACCATCAGCAGTTGCAACTGCCTTGAATAGAAGTGTTAGTTTTTCTCAAATATGAAGAGTGAGCTCTTTGACCATAATGGGAAAGCATCATTAGCTTTAATGACACCAAGATTCCTCCAGCCTTTGAGGGTCTTCCTCCTTCTTTAGTTTGGGCTGCTACATACCAATTTTACACTGACATACGGGAAGTACACCAGTATATAAATAGGTTTTAATGCTGAGGGGTTATACTGGGAAGTTCTATGTGTGTTAACATAAATTGCACAGCAATTATATGTTCTTTATGAAGAAAAAACAATTCGTATTGAAGTTTGGATAACCTTTTGTCAGACTAATGGCAACACAATAAGCTAGAAAGCAACACTTTTTCCAGTAGTAAATTTACCAGGGAAGATAGTAAGAAAGAATTGGTAATTTTTCCCCTACCCCTTCAAGTGCTAAAACAAATTAGCTCTTTGTTGATCTGACTTGGGTGGATCACTGAGTCTCAACTTCAAAATACAGCATGGGGAGTATGCAAATACTCTGCTAGCTTGGAGAGAAGGAGTGGTATCCCTAAAGAATTCTTCACTTCATTCATGCAATTACGAATGCTGGGGGAATGCTGATTTGGATGTGAGGCCCCTAGCATAAAGCAGTGGGCATTAAATGCACGAGCATTTCTTCAGAGCAGCTTAGCTGAAGTTTATCATGACCATTCAGCTATTGCCTAGCAACTTGTGAAGGCCATCAAAGAGCTCTTTGTCCATAGCTCTGGCAAAAACATTTTCTCGCAGATATCCTTATCAGTATCAGAACCAACATGAAAACTTAATAAAAACAATTTTATTGTGTAAGAGATTAATACTTGCACAAAACTGTGGCAGTCATCAACCAGCTGGTAACACTGTTGTAAAAGCTAAGCTGAGTCTAATCTTGCTTTGCAAGTTCTAGTAAAAATGCTTCTTTTTCCTGAATAATTTCTGGCTTTTCTATCAAAGTGTAGCTTTCTTCACTGAAGTTTCATAAAAACCATCACTCTATAAATTATTTTTTAAAATCTTTTTATATCTTTTTGATATTTTTAACCTGTTCTTTTTCAAAAATACACATTTGGTTTTTACAACTATAAGATGCAAAACTCAACTAGTTATTTTTAAGTGCCTTGAGAACTTACTTAAATAAATAAATAGTGAGTGAGACTGAAAACTGTTTTAATAAGTAGAGATGCAGACTAAATGATTTCTGCCTTGCTACACTCAGAGGAGTGAAATGGATTTTCCTAGTGATCAAGAGTGAATACACAGTGAAACAGAATCATGTTCAGAAGTCTTGCAGTGTGTTCTGCTGTCATCATTGTTACTCAGTGACATTTGGTGTCCACAGTTTATTTGCTAGGTAGAGTGATGCCGTTCTTCACCCCCGTGTAAGGGGTGGAAGTGGGAGATAAAAGGCAGGTTTTTTCAGTTTCCCTAAGGGATGTTTTTCAGTTTCCCTGATGTGTAATGAAGGAGCCTTTTTCCCCCTTTTTTCATTTTTAATGGTAGTTGCTGGCTGTTTTAAGCCCTGTGGCTCTGTGCAGCATGGGACCCATTGTCTTCCCCATCCTAGCTTGCCCGCATCACCCTCGGACACTCTGCTGTCATAAAGCATCCTCTGTGCACAGATCAAGGCAGTATAATTGAGCCTGGTGTTATTGTATGTCACTGGTCTACATAATCTCAGATAATGCACTTTGGTAGCTCTTGGCAACCACTGGGTTGTTAATAGTGACCATTATACACTGGGCACCGCTGACACCCATTGAGACTGTGAAAAATGTCTTTTCTGCAGCAGGGTGCACCGAGTGCAGCTATGTGTGATATGGCAGATAACTCTCACATGGACACAGAGCTCAGCCCTGAGATGTGTTTTCACAGACTTAGAGACCCAAATTCTGAAGTTTGGGAACACCAAGCAAAGCAGGAGCTGGAAGAAGTGGTCTTGTTTCTTGTTTAATTCATAAAAACGAATTAAAATGCAGTGATGTCATACTACTCTTGTGCACCAGCATTTCTCAAAATCAGACCTCTTTCTTTAATTTGCTTATCCATAAATAAGTTAATGAAAAGGTTGAACCGGACTGCTGAGGAACAAGTCAGCACTGCCTCTCAAATGTATATGGAAACAAGAGAATGATATTGTCTAGGCAGGCAGAAAGTGAAAAAGGAGTGATGTAAGCAGCCTTTCATTTTCTGACAGTAGGTTTGTTTTAGGTCAGTACTAATGATCATTGTGCAGTCGGAGTTTTGAGGTGGCCTGTGTACTGTCAGTATCTGGATTTTTAAAGTCAAGTGTTCTGTCTTGCTGGCACAGGTTGGTGCAATCTGTTGAAACACATATTTGATTCTTCAGTCTGTTGATTGTCCTGCAGAGAAAAACAGTTCAAGAGTCTGGAGTTCCTCCTTTTCTCTAATTAGAGAGTTGGTCTTTTGATATGGGCAGCTTTTGCAAGGCACATGCTGGGGGTGTTGAGGAATCAGCTCTTAGTCTGATCTATCAGTAAACCATGTAATTATTTTTCAGGATTTTTACAAGCAGTAGGTCTTGGCTTTCAAAGTTAAAATATTCTTTTTTTTTTCCTTATAACATGTAAAACTGCTTTGCTTTTTTTAGGACTCTGGCAGCCATTGAACCTGTGGCATATTTTGCTGGAAATACTTACAAAGCAAGACATGCTTGTGGTTGGATCCAGTCCACTTTTCCCTTAGTGGAGGGTTCATTCAGTAGAGGCATTACAATAAAACTTGATTGCTAATGCAAAGTGCTGCAGACACAATATGGTCTGAGTTCCACAGTGGTGCCTGCTGGCATTTAACATGCACAGTGCTTCTTAAAAAGCAGGAAAACTGTAATTAATGTTGCTGCGTTGTGAAGAAAATGACAAGCAAACAAACAAAAGAAGACAGCAAACAAACTGTGATTGGATGATTGTAATGGGTGGTTTGTATTATGATCTATGTGTAGAGATTCAGGTTGTGGCTATTTTACAATCAGTTTTACACCAAAGCAGGTTAAACAAAGCACTGACTGACCAGCATCCTTAACGTTGTGGCAGCTAAGCATTTTGGAATGCTCACATGGTGTGTTTGGAAACGCTTTGTGTGCACTGCATTTTTCTGTTCTGTACGAGGCTGAGCAGTAATCAGCTCACCACTAATTAGAAATCATTCCGTGTCCTGCACCCGATTATTATACACAAATTATGTCAGACACAAAGAATTCTCAGAAGGAAAAGTTCCTGCAATACCTTCAGTGATGCATTTCCCAAACATAAAATCTGAAACCAAAAATCTGCTGTTTTGAAACAGCCATTATGGAAGAAGCAAAAGCCATTTATGTACCTCCCATGAAAACTGTAATATGGGAGAAATTCACTGTTCTGGGGAAGGCAGGAACAGAGATGCAAATTTATCTTGTTGTACTTTCGTGATGTTAGTGATGTTTTGATAAACAGGTTGTGAGAGCTGTGTTTTCAAGTTCGGCCCTTTGAGAAGCAAAGATTTAACCTAACTATGCACAGGAGATCTTCACAGATGTTTTGTTTCTTTGTGGTTGCAGGTATTCACTGTGACAGTGTATGTGCTGAGGGACAGTGGGGTCCAAATTGCTCCTTGCCTTGTTACTGCAAAAATGGAGCATCCTGCTCTCCAGATGATGGGATCTGTGAATGTGCACCAGGATACAGAGGCACCACTTGCCAGAGAAGTAAGGACAACAGAAATGCTTGAAAAATCTGTTTCTCCCTCAGATGCTTGGAAAACATACCATACAACATTATAATGCTTTCCTAATTGTAGTGTGAAAGACTAAGAAACACCCATTGATTGGACATTTTGTCAAAATACATGAATATTCTGGAAAAGAAAGGGTTACCTAAATGAATGAATCTTTCCACCTAGAAGTGCTCATTTTGTTATGGTACAGCTTTTCTTTTATTCACTGTCTGTCCTGTGGCACTGTTATGAATATGACTTTCCAAGAAATCTCTTAGGGGATTCCATTCTAAGTAATTTTCAAACGTGATTGATGAGTGTTAAGTTTGTAATACAGATAAATAAAACAAGCTTGAGTTTCAGAAACTAAAAGTCTTCCCGTTGAGTCTGCTAGGGATCAATAGCTTAGTTAATATTTGGAGTTTTAACACTTGTTTTGCAAGAATAGTCAGTGGGATCATACCCTACAGTAAGTAGAGGATGTCAAATCTACCCATGATTCCTTTTGAAAAACTTGTCTCAGAAAATACAACTTGAACGAAGAGAGATACAGATAACTAAGGAAAATCATGCCAGAATCAGGGAGGTAAATAATAAGTCTGCCCTCCCAAGATTTGTCACAGTCTGCCAGCAGTCCAGCTGTCTTCAGGATGAATCACTGAAGCTGTGGGGGAAAGGTGTTCAGGGGAGAGAAATGTGAGCTGTCTGGAACTGGAGAGGAGCCCAGTTTCCAGAGTAGGTCTCCCAGAAACAGGATCCAGGAGCAGGTTGGTTAAGGACAAGCAATGATGCTTCTGGCTCTTCCAAAAGAAGCTTAGAAGGCAAGAGATGAC
>JAOTQP010001589.1:110975-123523 GCA_026413545.1 Cichladusa arquata
ACACATCAGACTCTTGGCTAAAGCACTACAACATTTTTATAAAATTACTAGTAGTTTAAGTTACCAGTGATTTATCATCATTAGTGGGATAAGTGGTACTCTTGTATTTTTAATGAAAAAGAAACCAACCCTCGACTTCCATAAGCTGCCTACAGTCCTCCATTCTTGTGGAGTACTGATATGGCAAGTCAGAAACCTCTATAATAGAGGTAGACTCTGGGGGCTCTAATGGAAAAGGAAATGTTCTCACTTGTTTGTAAAACAATGGAAATATTTGTTCATATTTGTACAGACACTTCCCATCCCATCTCCTTTGCTCTAAACCCTTGGATTACACAGGCTAGCAAAGTAGTGCAATATCAGAAATAGTAAGAGGAAAATAATATTAATGCATCCTTTGTATAAGAGCCAAAGTAAAACTTTAACAGTATGCAATGTGGAATAACAGACCTCCAACTTTCATTTAGGAAGGTGGAGGCATAAAGCTGACATATAAGTGGCTCCATATTGGTCCATTTATATGCAATACTTCTAAGCTCATTCTAGAATCATAGAGGCTGAACACTGGGGAAGAAAAGATCACCAAAATTAGCTTTTATATGTCTTCTTTCTTCCTTGATGGTTCCTTTTCCAATGTTATTCTCATGTAAAGGTGCTTTCCTAGGGACTTGTGTCCCATGATTTTACATTTCTAATTGTTAACCATTACTTCAAACGCTCACACCTGTTTTAACCCTCTTCTTTGTGAATACCATATTTACTTTGAGTTCAGGCTTTTTTGCACAGTCCTGTGAGTATCAGTTCATTTAAGGAGAGAATTTATGAGAAGTTTAGGAACTTGCTAATATCTCTCCATGTCTGGGGAAAATTTTCATACCTGGGGGAATTGCATGGATGATGGAGAGACCTAGTGTATAAGGAAAGTGGTTTTAGAAGGTGCAGTTCAGTAACTGTGGGATTCAAGAGCTCTGATCTAACCACCTGTCAAGCTGGTAGGTACTGAGGAAGATGCTGGCTTTGCTTCCCCAATACTCCTGACCTTGCTCAAATACCTAAATTTTCTAAATACCTAAATGTTATCATACATTTAAAACTGATCTTTTGCTTTTTCAATCTTGTGTTAGTTTGTTTTCTCTGTGGGAGCTGGGGATGTTTGTGGAAAGAAATCTAACTTGCTATGATCTACAACCATTACCAAATCACAAAGCACAGAAATCAATACCCCAAACCTGAGTGAAAATAACACAGACTTGTTTACATTAAAATGCACAAAACACGTACATTTTAGTGTTACCTTTGCTCCAAAGTGAATTTGCTTTTACTATCTTGTCATACCAGCCTTTTTCCCTCCCACTCTACCCCCAGCCCAGTATGTTTGTCGGCTGTGGCTAGAGCTCAAGAGGGTGTAAAACCCAAAGCAGTAACTGCATGCAGGGGTGGGGGGAGCATAATTGGAAAAAAATGATTCTATGATCCCTTAAATGGAGATGAACACTTCAGTTACTGATTGGCACCAGAAACAAACCTTTGCCCTGAAAAGAAGAATTGAACCCAGCTGCCCGGCAGACATATTCATTGCCTTCTCAGGAGAAAAGTAAATGGATTACTCAGGAGTTTTATGCTAATCAAGCAACTAAGGCAGTCTAAAACTATTTGTTTCCCAATTTACATGTGATCAGGACATAAGGTTAGAAAGAAATTTATATAACAAAAGCATTTATAAATTATGCATTTTTGAATCAGAGACTTCTTTCTGTGTCTTCTACTGACAATTCATCTACAAAGTAGGCATTAACAAATTGCCTGTAGGCAAAAATATTTTTAGTGCTATATTTTTTGTGCAGAATTAAAATATCTTTTTAGATTTTTGTAGCAGCAGGGATTTTCATTTCCATCTATTGCCCTCAAATAGTTTACCATTACATTTACTTGCTATTAAATCTGGTAAATTTAAAGACGTTCGAAATTGTCTGCATTATAGCCATCTTAATTTTTAAATTTTTGCAACTCTATTATCAGGCAGATGGTTAGAGTCTTAATTCATTGTAGATACACAGGAGTTATTGTTCTTGAAAACTGAGTCCACTAGATAGCTATTTGAATATTTTAGGTTTTTTTTGTTTTGTTTTGTTTTTTTTTTTCTGAAAAATCAACTCACAACAAAAAAGCCTTACAAGAAAACCACCCACATCAACCAGTACAGATAAGAAACCATTGGTGTGGATGTTTCATCTGCTATATTACTTTTGAACATGATGATGCTACAGAATTATCACAAGTTCTTATAAATGACCATGGAATCTTCTTTCAGCAATAGAGATTCCTTACAGCTTGCCTTGCAGACGATAACCTACCTGCTTTGTACAAAAGAATACTGCTCTCTAGTGGAATATGGGAAAAGATTCCATGACCTCACCACTTAGCTTCCTCTGCCTGAATTCTCAGCTTTTTGCAGATGAAAGGCAGCTTAGCTTTGTCCTAGAGTTATGACATGTTATGATATATGGCTACAATTACTGTGATACTATACTGTGAAGTGGCTTTTCTTTTGTAATCAAGTAAGAGAATTTTTCCTTGCAAACTCCTCTGTAAATTGAAACCCGTGTTTTTTCTTTTTTTTTTTTTTTTTTAAGAATGCTGATGTCTATATCAAGAGTGTGGAACTAATAACTATTTAATTTACAGGGGAACTCATAATAATTTAGCTGGCATAAGGTTAATTTGGGAATGATTAATAGCTACATTTCTACAGTGGGAAATTTTAATAATCTCTCTCTCTGGAATTTGTGGTGATAATATTTTATATTCAGGATTTGCCTTCTGTTGTGATCATTGCCTCCTTTGGAGTGTGAAAGGTTTTCTGAAGCAGGGATCAAGTTGTACAAATCGTTCAATACATTCTGTCTGTCTCAGCGGGTGGGACACTATGAAAACACACACGCACGCACAAAATGTGGTGCTTTCAGTTTCCTTCCTCCAGGGCTAGTTGTAGATCTGTCATCTGTTTGGCTAGACTTGATGGGATCAGGGCTCCTTTGACAGCATTAATCGCTATCACTACTCACAGCAAGCCTGCAAGCTAGTGAATTGACATGCTGGACGTACTTAAAATAGGCATGTAGTGCAGGACTGAAATGAACCTAGCCTGGAATGTGCTGTAAGTGTGCATTCAAAACAGGCATACACTGCTCTGAGGTATTACAACGTTAAACCTGGAACCAGCTGTTTTCTGAAGATTTATTTTCAACATGTCTTGTCCCTTAGGCACTGGAAAGTAACTTAAAACATCATCTGCAAAAGAGCCGGTTAGCCAATGCCTGGAGTGCCTGGTTCTTGTTTTGTTTTCTGGAAATGGGGGCAGTCACACTAGGTTAATGCAGGAATTTTCTGAATAGTACCTCACTGAATAGCTGTTTAAGGCTCTTAGTTTTCAGAATGAATATAGAGGGGTATGGAGAGATCTGTAAATAAATGCATTTTTTTTCCTTATAAACTGAGCCCCTCCACCTCCCCAAACTGAACCAAACCAAAAGAACCACAAAACACAGTGGGGAAAAAAAAAAAAAAAAAGGCCTGAAACAGATGAGGAAAGCAAGCATAGGATGGCTGCCTCAGAGGTTTTACTCCTTTCTTTCCTGAAGAGTGTCCTCACCATTCAAGTGGGGATTAGAAATTTAGAAATTTCTAAATATCAGTTTAGAAATTTGTGGGATGCCACAATTCGTTGGCGACTATACTGAAACCAGTATATCTGAGAAACTCAGAGCATTTGAAACTTGTTCTGTTTTATACTGCTGACTAGTCATCAACAATTTTGGAAAAATTTCACTAGTCACAAATCTTCCAAACAATTTCCACCTACAGTTTATTCTGTAATGTAGCATATTTTATTCTGAAAAGTCTGCTATGTTGCCATCACACCAAAATGGAGATTTTCTCTTTTGTTTGGCAAACATGGATAACTATTCGTCACTATGAATTTCTGCTGCCATCTATGCTGGAAATTAATTCTTAAACTAGAATCAATCCCCCCAAAATTGGCAAATTTATCATCGAAACACGGAGGGGTTTAGGATGAAGAGATTATTGTCTCCTTTTGCTGGCAAGGAAATTAAGGTAGAAAGAGTAGAAGATGAAGTGTTAAAATGGTATGATTTTCACTGACTATGGGAATAGAACCCAGATCCTTTGCCTCCTACTCCTGTGTGTTAACCAGAGTATTATGCTTCCTTCCCTGGAGTATTTACAGTCATTCATTTCCACTGGTAATAGAAAGTTTTCCTGGGGGTGGAAAGAAAAACTATAAATGGAGAGTACAAACAAAACCATCCGGAATAGAGGAAAACAGAAGCAGAAATCATCTGCAAAATCTACTACAGTGATATAAAACAAATAATGAACTATGGGTATCATGCAACAGTTTTAATGCATATTAAAGCACAGGTCACAGAGTGATCCTTGATAGTTCTCAGATGTCTTTAGCCTCAAATTTCAGGTTACAGAACACAAGTATTCATTCTGTGGTATTACAACAAAATTCAAGTTATCTTTCACTGTGTTGTAGGTGATAACATAGAAAGACCATGGGTTTCTCCTGAACAAACTTTCCATACATGGTTTTACTACTGGAAATGTGGTATCTGATAGAGTGAGACAAATTTCATTCTGCTTCAATACAAAATATTGACATTTTCTTATTGGCTCAGTAATTATCATTAATTAATTGGGATGGATGATTGTGAAGCACATAAATATAATATATGTTATTTAAGTGCCAAGTAATATGGTTATTGATTTACCTTTTGCAAACATCAGGGCTTTACAGAATAAAAAAACAATAATTAGTACAGCACATGTTGGTTTTATTTTTTAAAGTTGAATTATATGGGTAAATGACAAAATAGTTAGAGTGAAAAAAATTTTCAAGCCAACATTCAAAGGAAGTCAGGGAATTAGCTGTTCAGCTTTCATCTCAGAGAGTGCAATAAAATCAGAAACAGATGAGAAAAGCCACATTCCCTAGAATAGCACATAGTAAAGTTGATAGATGAGGTTATTCATCAAAAAACTAATTATATGTTCAAGATGGACTTTGAAATGTCTTCAAGTAAAGAAGAGTAGAATCAAAATAGCCTTCATCCATATATCTCCTAGTCTTATGGGTCACAACCCCCTAGATATGCACATGAAAACATTCCTTTTCATATGAACTTGCCTCATTTCCAAGTCCATAATGTCTCCTGTCTAAGCCCATTATTTCCATGGCACAAGCAGTGAGTATGTGCATCGAACACACGTGGTGGGGAAAAGACTTGGTGTTTCCAGACAGAGACTAGAGATAGGGCTTTCAGGACACATAAAAACCCTCTAAAAAGTTGCATTTGCTAATTTCTAACTTGCTTTTGTTTTCTTCTTCATTCTTCTATCTGCTAACTATCCTAAAATATCATTGTATCAGCCCTAAAGAGCTTTATCAAATGCACAAGAATTTTCATTACACATTTGGAGAAAGGAAATGCTGGAGATTTACATCCCATAGGGAGTGATTGTATATGCTTAGGTGCTAAATTTTATCTGGAGATACCTACTTCAAAGGTATGTGTATATAGAAAAGACTTTGATGTTACATCTGTCTTCTGTGACCTCTTGTACAATTTCTTCACAATATTTAATATACTGGCCTTACAGACTATTTTAAGCATCAGTATGGCCTTGGGCAATGAAATATAAAGAATGAAAAGGGACTATTATATAGTAATCAATCAGGGTCTTGTAGCCAGAACTGTGCCTCCAAGATTTCTTGAGTCTACATTAATGTTTTCAATTCAGGGAAATTCAGGTGCTATAGACCAGAGCTGTTCTCAGAGCTCCTGAAAATTTCCAGATCACAGGTTTGGAGGCATTTGCTAAATTCAATGGAGACAGTAGATCCACGATCGAAGAAGACAGTTCTTTACTGTCCCTTCATTGTAACATTATAGTAACTTAACTCTTACTATCAATGCATCAGTATCCCATGTCCAACTTTTAATAACATTTCTCAGAAGGGCAAAAGAAGAATACACAGGGAAAAGTGAAAGGAATACAATAATGGAAGTATGAAAAAAAGAGAGATTTTAGCTTGGAGTCCCCTTAAAAGGTGTCAGAAGGGCATTTAGTGTTAATATTGTGGTTAACATAGTGTTTAGAAGCTATGTTAGTTTTCTTTATTGACTGTGAGCTGTACAAGTACAGAATTTGCGACAGTACAATGGAGATGGTATTTAGATTGCATTTCTTATTGGTTTATAACATCCTGTTGACAGGAAATGTGACTCAGTAGTCTTAGATATTAGAGATATTTGTATCTGTGACCATAAGAAACTGCAGACATGGCTGTGATTGGTAGGAAAAATGGACTGCTGTTTCATAAGACCAGTGAAGTCTGAAGGAAGTGAATATTTAAGCTCTTGATTAGTCACAGTTATAAGGATTATTAATATTTCGTCATTTTAAGCAACCTATTCCTAAAAAGAAATAGAAAAAATATCTTTCCATGGTTTTAGGGGGGATTTTTTCAGCTATTTGGGCTTCTAGAAGGAACTTAACTGTGCTGCTTAGGATTTTTTTTTTTTTTTGGAGAGCTGATGCTCAGACTTCTAATACATATGACCTGAAGAAAGCCTACAAGAGAGCTTTAAGGGGTCTTTTCACGAGAATATGTAGTGATAGCACAAGGGATAATAACTTTAAACTGAAAGAGGATAAGTTTAGGTTAGATATTAGGGAGAAGATCTCTAATTTGAGGATGGTGAGGGACTGGAACGTTGCCCAGAGAAGCTATGGATACCCCATCCCTGGCAGTGGTCAAGGCCATATTAGATGAGGCTCTGAGCAACCTGGTCTACTGGAAGGTGTCCCTGCCAATGGCAGGGAGGATGCTAGAACTAGATGACCTTTAAAATCACTTTCAACACAAAGTGATTCTGTGATTCTATGAAAAAAAAATAAATCTTAAACATTTATTAGTGTAGGGGTGATGCTTCCAAATGGATAATAATCTCTGATACTAACTAATGAAAAAGTTACTACAGAATTCTGAGATAAGACATATTGGAAGAAATCTAAGCTCTGTCAGAGTTCATCTAGCTTTTTCATTTGACTTTAAACAGGATATGATTCAGTCAACAGAACAGAAGATCAACTAATGCTAAAAGAATCCTATATGTTATACTTAATCTGAAAGATTTTTCCACCTGAAAACTCAACCATTTAATGAGAAATTAAGAGGAAAGTGGTACTTACATATATTTATTTTGGTTCCTATTAATAAAGTAAATTGGCAGAGCTATATAAAGATGGCCTTATATTGGTGACTAAAAATCCTGTCTTTTTCCTGTGGCTGCAACAACCCCTTGTTGCTGCAACAACCTCTTGATTGAGATATTGGGGAAAGGTAGTATCAGATATCAACACTTTATAGTGTTTCTAAGAGTCAATTTCTACACTAGCTTTAAGTTGATGGTTATTTAAAACTCAAAAAGCACACTGTTTAATCTCGAAATATCAATTTCCACTCACGGGACAAGACTTTACAAATGCCAGAGCCTGGTGGCAAGCTGTAGCATTCATAACTAAAGGAGAAAGTATCAGGTCTGCTAATTTTCTTCCCTGTACCGAATGGCATCAGATTTCCAGTCGTCTGAAAATCCTTTTTTGTTGCTTCTCTCAATCATACTTTTAATTACTACAAATGAAAAGGAGAAGGAAAACACCAAGCGGAAAGAGCAAAAATGGGAGAAGGTGAGAAGTTTCTTACCAACTGGTTATCTTTTGTGAAACTCACCTTTTACATCATCTGAAGCTTTCTTGTGACTGGGTTTGCATTATTATGGTAATGGATTTCTAAGAACCTGGGAAGTGTGCTGGATTTTTTACCTTAGTCTTCTGGAGGAAATTCTTAATTTTTGCATCACTGTAATTTCTGTTGTTTCAATGGTTTGAAGCCAATGTGAAGTAAATGAAAGAACTTTATTTAATTACTGGTAGTGGAATATACCACAATGAGCTTTTAGGTATGGTATTTCTAAAGATGGAAAGATTTTGATTTAATATGATTTTATAAATATCTGTCACTGACTTCCAGACAAAGAGAGATCCTTACTTTACATCAGAATTTAGATTAAAACACATCAGTGAATTCAAAAGAGTTGAAGCTAAGTAAATTTAGTCCACTAGAGGCAAATAGAAGCCAAACTTTCTCCCTAAATGTTTTTACAACATTCGCTATTAAAGTTGCTGATTATGGAAAATTAATTAAAACCCTATTGATCTGCTGATGAATATCTTATCTGCTTAAACCATGAACAATTCATAGGTCATTTTGGAAGTCAAATTTCAGATCACAGACTGTGTACTGAGCTAAAAAATGGTGAAAACATTCTGAAGTTTTTGTTTTTATTTTACTTTGTTGACAAAAGGTCAATGTTCTTTGGAAAAGGTTATGAAAACTATATAGGTGATAACTAGTCATCTATGGAGGTCAATACCTCTGACTCTGCAGATACGTCATAGATCTACTATTATTACTTTTTGCGTTAAACTAATGCAAAATTGACACACCTTTTGGGCATACATTTTAGAAAATGCAGTGTTGCTGGCTGACACCAGAGAGCTTTAATAAACTTAAGTGTGTTCTATATTTCAGTCTATATTTTGATATTACAACATAATTGGCAAGATAATTCCTTCACTGCTTGCAAATCTTGTAAAATTTTCCTTACAAAGCATAAAATTTCTATGCCTTTTTTTCTTGTTCCTAATCTTCCTGAGGCCATGCAATTGTCTTCTATTTTTTTAATGCCAGAAGAACTTCACAATCTAAAAAGTTGTTATATTTTAATATTTGGTGTGCATGATTTCTTGAAAATATGCAAGACCTATTAACCCTGATAGTCTGGACCATATTAGAAAAAAAAAATTAATCCTGATTTATTCTTATGTTCACATAAAATAATGTGGAAAATAGGCCCAAACACAAAGTTCATTTTCAAGATGCATCTGAATCATCCTGATAAATAGATGTTCTCAAAGTTTGTGGACAGAATTGTACAGATTTCTTGCATGCAACTTTCTTCCCTGTACCTATTACCAGAGTATATTTTTTTATGCTCAATTTACTGTTTCTTTGCATGAGCTCCTTCCCAGCTCTGCCAAGTGCACTCTAATGTTGAATTCACTGTCAGTATGGGTGGGTGTTGCAAAATAGCCAGATCTGCTAAGTAAAATCTGCACTACAGCATTTTTATGGATATTTTCATATTAATAATTACTTTTTTTCCTTTTCTTTTATTTGTTTTTGTTTTAATAATTTTGTGACACTGTTGAAGATGACTCAAGTTTTTTACTCATTCTCTGTCTAAAATCCTGCAGATAAGATCATAAAGGTAAAAATATATGTGAGTTGATAAATGTGCTGCTCTGTATTTCTGAGAGATTTAACATCTTGACATATGACCTGCCCTGCTGACATTGTAATATGCTTTACATTATTTCAATAAATTAATAGTTTAAGGTTAAAAGCTCTAAAATGTTGAAGATTAATTTATCTAGGATGTACTGTAATGATCATGCTTTTGTTTAATCTATACACACCTATAAAAATGCTGTAATATGCTAATCTCAATGCAGTCGTCTGCATGATCTTACTTAGTGCGGTTCAGTATTGGGAAAATAAGAACCTGAGAAACAAACACACATATCTCAGAAAACAGCTGTTTGCCCGTAGACAAATAACTTCAAAGAACTGCAAGAAAAAAGTTTGTTCCACTTTTGTCATTGATTTTCCACATTGGATGCTTTGATAAGTAAATAATCTGTGTCCCAGGCTACAAATGGGATTATTGTCTCAGACCTATCTTCTGGAGGATTGCTGTATTTCTAAATAATGTAAATCTGCTCAGGTACGACAATGCTGAGAATGCATCATAACAGTAAGAGAAAGATGCAGATATTTAAGGAGTTCTTTTAGTGCTCAAAATCCAGGGCTGAGTAGAATATCCTGGTATGTAGGACACTGGTTTGGAGTTAAGAATAAGAATATTTTTTTTGATTTTGCCAACTACTTACAAGCCTTCAGCAAGTTACTGAACCATCAGCGCTTCTCAGCCATGAAATTTGAATATTTCTCTTATGCAACTTACTTTGAGATCTATGAATATAAAGAGCAATATGGGATATAGGCATTCATACTATACAGTCATTTCAGATCAAATGGAATATATGTTATCCAGGATGTCACCTTATAGTTCAATGTGGTTTAAAGTTAACTTTTTTTAAAAAAATTCATCTTATGAAATACATTTCTCTCTCTGCCCCTCAAAAAGGCATTTGGTTGCTCTCCTGTATACTTACTGCCTAATTACAAGGTACAAGCCCATATTTTCCTTTAGAAACATCTTTAAGATAAACTTCATGCTGAAATAATACTTTTCTGTTTTTTCCAGATGTCAGTTCTGGATATATGTATGTACAAATTCATTATTTATTCAAGAATTCACTTCTGCTCAATCTTTTATTAGTGCCAAACAAAAACTCAAGTGGAAAGAGAACTTGCTTCACAGTGATTCTTTCTTTCTTTCTCCTCAGAGCACTGTTTTTATTGAAGTTCAGGTTCTGCTTAAAGATATGCTAAAAATATCAACCTTGATGACAGATACTTAGTCCAAACATATATGAAAGAAACTATTAGAAGGTTTGGACCAGGCTCATCTATATTATTGCCAGGTGCAATAAGAGAAGAAAGGGAGACGCTGAAGAAAATAAACATCTTCATACTGTGGAAGCTGGAAGAGATATCTAGAACTTGCACCTGACACTGACAAATCATATGGCCATAAAGTGCTATATAAGCAAAGCCACATGCCTTCTGTGCTTCCCAGGGCCTGCCCTTCAGTGCAGATGATGGAAGTGATTTGAATGGCATCCTGAAGAGTCTAGGTGACACTGCAGTATTCAGAGTTGATTGATGGCTGATGACCTGGGAAATCCTGGTGTTGCCTACATCGTGACTTGAGGCCACGGAGACTTCCAGCTCTCTGAAACTTCCAACTGAAAAGGTTTGGGATGTATATATCGTATATATCTCTCATATATATCCCTCAACTGATTACGGAGTACAAAAAGTATTGTTAAGAACCAACATGTTTGGCATTTTGGCCCTTAAATCTTTTCGACCACTTTCACAGTAAAGAAGGAGACGGAGCACCTAAGTAACTGCCACCCTACAAGTAAAATGCCAGAGCTGTTCTAGTCCTCTAGTCTGCCTTTCCTCCAACTCCTTCTCCATCCACTCCCCCTTGCCATTTAAAACTGTGTAAAGTAATTACATTGAGGTTAAATTTGTAAAGCTTAATCTCAGTACAGAAGAAAAACATTTTTTGAAGAGTTAATAAATGTATTCCAGATTTCCTCTGTGTTGGGATTCCTATAAATTTTGTCTAACATGAAAGTGAAGTCATAACTGAGGTTTTGTGGGAGATTTTGTTTGGTTGGTTTGCTTTTAATAATTGCAAAACAGATCTAGAAGACTGTTACTTTTTGACTATTTTTCCTCTGTTGTTTATTGGAAAAGTAGATCCTTTCTAGATTTCTGAGACTCTTGGGCGTGGAGGCTAATGAAGTTACAACATATGGTATACTCTGGAACTTAAAGCAGAACAGATCATAACCTCCACTAGATTATGGTTTCTTGTTTGTAGGGCATACTAGCTAATTACAAGAGAGTAACAGAGGAACTGAGGACTGGCAGTAGATTTCCCCTACTCTGCCCTCCTAGCTCCAGAAACCAAGATATAGAGACTTCCTGAGTTCGATTTTGTTCTTAGACTGATCACCCCAGTAATTAATGGGATCAGAAGATTTGAAAAAGAAAACTGTGGAACTATCTTGGGATAGCTAACTAGGAGGAGAGACACCTTCATGCAAATGATGTCGATCCTTTCCCTAGCACTAGAAGTTTTCTGAGAATGAATATCTGTGCAGGACAGCAACAAAGTCATGGTTTAAAAATACTGCTCTGTGTTTAGTGGAAGAGGAGAGCTTACATAACTGCAAGGAAAAACTGAAGATGGAAGCTTTTTTTTGTTTATGCTGAAAAATAGAAACTAGTTGAAAAAGAAAAGCACTTCAAATAAAATTAATGTGAAAAAATATTATCCACAACATAATAACTTTTATATCAAAAAATAACTTTTATATCATAAAATAACTTCTAAATCATGAAATTACTTTTATTAAAATTTATGGAAATGTACAAAACGGTACTTGAGTACATGCTAAATGTCATACTTTTGAGATTTTTAAGTGCCACAGTTGATCTAGTCATTTAAAATAGCTGCTGAAACCCTAGTTGGAGCTGAGCACTTGGAATCAGTCTACAGACTGAGGTATCTGTGTTTTGCATTGGCATCTCCTTCAGTACTCTTCTTTTGACCTTCAGCTAAGGAAGACTGTCAGTCTGGATAAGTGTTTCCTCAGCTAAAACATGCAGCACATCAGGAGGAATTAAA
>JAOTQP010001589.1:351433-364681 GCA_026413545.1 Cichladusa arquata
CCATATACATTATATACATATACATATTTCTTTCTATCTTCCATCTATCTATCTATCTATCTATCTATCTATCTATCTATCTATCTATCTATCTATCTATCCCTACTATCCCTCTATCTCTCTATCTGTCTACATGCACAGAGTAATTATGGTTGCTGGCAACAGTAATCCAAGTGCCTCTGTAGGATGCAACAGGCCATGAATCAGTTTCACAAAACTGTTGATTTGTGACTGATGAGGCCCTAGAAGACTTTTAGACCCTTGTCTACCTGTAGCAGAAATATCAATAAAGAGTGACCTTTTCTGTGAAATATAATGAATAAAAATACATAGGTAACTGTCATCCAGTCCAAATAAATCTATCAGAGGTGCTATAGCTAACACTGATGAAATTCTTTAGGCAAAAAGAGGAAATCTTACTCATAAAAATGTAAGAAAACTATATTTTAGAGCTGGATTTATATACAGGTATTGACATAGATAGATTATCTAGCTAGCAAGTTAATTGTGTTTTCATTACCCACTGGAATAAAAATGGAGTAGGTAAGGTTTTCTTCCATACCCAAAGAGAAAGGGGGAACTGGGACACAGACAGGAATTAAGAAAAGAGAGCATCTCTCAGGGTCACTCAGATTACAGCAGAAAAACTTCTAATCCTATTAATACACTTTACATTGCAAAATACTGAAAAACAGGCAAGAGATCATTAAGGTCATCAAAGAAACATACGGAACAACTTCAGTCAGTGGCAAATAGGGAACAAAAGTAAGAAGACAAACACATGAAGAAAATTACATTTTTGATAAGGTGGAAGTATAAAAGATTAACAAAGTCTCATGTTCTGGCAATGCAGCATTACAAAACTTAAGCACGGTGATTAATGATGCTGCATATGACTGTATTTTTAATAAAAGAAAATAATAAAAATTATCAATTTTCATGGGGCTTAAATGAAAATGTGAAAAAATATTCTTCAGATGAAACAGTATTTTAGTCAACCCATAAAGAAACATCTCATATGGTTTCTTCTTTTAAATTTCCTATTCACCATTAGTTTGTTCCCAAATTCTATTTGAAAAACTATGAAATGTTTTATTTCATAAATGCCAAAGTGAGATTTTCTGACCTTTTCAAAGGAAAGTCAAGGCAATCAAATCTATTTATGCTGATTAACATACTTTTTTGAGTGCATTTTCTGTGCAGTTGCATCCATGGTTTTTGGTAAATAAGTTGTCCTGCTGAAAATGTTAGTAAAATTTAGTACATAGAAAAATAAAGCTTCAGAAACATGTGCAAGACTGAGAGCTGGGACTGCTCAGCCTGGGGAAGAGAACATTCACAGGGAATTATCAATATGCATAAGTATCTGAACGGAGCATGTAAAGAAGACAGGTTCTTTCCTGAGAAAAAGCACAGTGGCAGAACAAGAAACATTCACAGGAGGTTCTTTCCGTACATCAGGAAACAATTTCTCCTTGAGAAGGTGGCTGCAGGTTGCACAGAGAGGCTGTGAAGTCTCTGCTCCATACAGACATTATCCCGGGCAAACTGATTAAGGTTGCCCTGTTTGAGCAGGGCTGTTGAACTCGTTGAACATCCGGAGGTCCCTTAAAACCTACCTCAACCATCCTGTAGTTCTGTGATTCCATGGAGTTAGGGAAAGGGAGTCCACTCCAAATCAACCAATGATGATCTTTACCAGGAAAAATTTCTGTTCCATTAACTTCTAGAAAGAATACACATAGTTATGACTTTCAAATTTTAAGATCAAAGTACGAGGGTTCCTGCAATTATAGATTATCTTCAAGCCCCAGGGTTGAACGCATTCTTAAGAAATTAGACAGAACTAAAGAATCCACCCATGTACCTCTCACAGAAACCTCATGCTTTGAGAATTTCCCTTGCTTTGAAAGATATCAGATTCTTACTATTAAATGAAAAGCTACTCCAATGTAAGAGAAGAAAGAGGACCGCCAGAAACTCTAGTGATGTAATGGCAACCCTCTGAAGCTGGGTAGGCAATTTTCAGGCCTTCAGGAAGTAGAGGAGAGCTGTTCCTAAAAACACCAGTGGAATAGCAGGGGAGTCCTTTGGAAAATATTGCTCATGATGGAAGGCAGAAGGCCAAGCCGTTGATCCTCAGCAACTGGGGGCTCCTTGTTGGTGTTTGCAGCTGACTTACTACACACAGAGTGACTTAACAATTTGCTTTGTAAAAGGAAATGCAATCTTCATCTCAACAGGTGACAGGTCAGAACCAGCTGTAGGAGTAGTCATAAGACCGCAGCTGGAGACACAGCCCCAGCTTCCTTGCTGTTAGTGCAAGAGTCACAAAGAGGTCGACTGTGAAGAGAGTATGATAACCTCGAATAAATTTTACTCTAATGAGTATTGTGGACCTTCTTTTTTTTTAAGCAAACTATAAATTAAAATATATCAGTGATCCAAATGGTAGGAGGACAGCAGGAAACTGATTCTCAAAGATATTCTTAGTTTCATCTTCTCACCTAAACCTCTTACAATTCCCAAGACACTAATTATATTTAATCCTTAAGTCCTTTTTCATTTAAAAGCCACTTTTTCCCTGCTAGTGCAGTTATGGGGGGGGTGTCTTCAAGAACAGTTGTGTATCTATAATTTTTTCTTCCATCCAACAGGCAGAACATACACATTTTACAGGTAGAGTACAAGTATGCCTGTCTCCTTCCTGCATGCTACAAAACCACTCACCTTTGACTGAGCACATAGAGACACCTGAATGCTGGCACCTCCCAGTATTTTCCTATAGTCTTCTCTCTACTCTTCTCCCTAGAAAAAGAAACCCATTCTCCCTATACTCACAGGGCAAGAAATCTCATAGGAGCACCTGAAGCAGATCAGATCAAACCTCCTTCTAGCCTGGTAACATGTCTCTAACAACCAGTACTGGAAGTTCAAGGAGAAGTATAAGAATGGAGCAAATATATTTCATGACAGTAATCTCCCAGTTCCCACTGACTGGCAGTCTCAAGACGTCATGAACCAATGGTGTTGTCTTACTCTTTAATAACTCACATTGTGTATTTTCGTGTACTAGTACTCTAAAGTACTCCTAGCATTCATGGGTCTACTCTATTTACCACACCAATCAGATTGATACGGTACTGACCTCAAGATAAAACACCACGTTCCCAAAAATAAAACCAAATCACAAACAAAAAATAAATCCTCAAAACAAACAAGAAAAAGCCACCAAAACGAAAGAAAAACCAGACCAGGAGTAAGGAGTCACTAACAAATATGTAATTAAGATATGTAATTTACATTGTTTTGGTAGCTGACTGATCATTGTAACCATGAAGGGTGGATACACCCTTTTGGTAGACCTGTAAAACAAACAAAAAACATTGGCATTTGAAATACAATATGGTATCTATTCAAAGTTTGATTTTCAAAATGCGAAATGCCCATTAGTGCTATCCTAAGTAGTATGAGCTACAAGTGTCAGTAATTTATGGACTGAAATGGTGCCTATCCCTTGAGTCTTTACAAGACAGATGCTAAAAAACAAGCAGACAATATGCTGACAGCAGTGTGCAGAGACACATCTCACAAAGTGAGGATTATCAGCAGGGAGAGGAACCTGGCTATTAATTCACTAATGAAAGCTTTTGATGTGCTACCTTAGAATCCTTCCAATCTCATGTCTGGAGCAATTTTCTTTTTCCTAGCTACCAAGTGCCCTCTGTCTTCTTTTTCAGATTTCTTGTAACATGAAACTCTTTGTGCAGTTCTTCCTCCCTAATTTAAATAATGAATAATAAACCTTACACACTGCCTTTCCTGAACTGTTGTCCTGTGTTTTGCTGTGAATTTCTCCTATCTCATTTAGACCATAAGCTTTTCAGATAGGGCATGCATCTTGTAAATTTATGGTGTTGCAAGTGTGTTTAATGCTAATAATGTGCAGTGACAGGGCAGGCCAGATTCATAAGCAATGCCCTGAAAAAGAGGGAGCTATTGAATTCATAATCTGGCACTTCAGATTCACAAGAGAGAAAAAAGCTGTCATCTCAGAATAGGGGATCTACTATAAAAGGAATGGGTTTTTTGCACTAATGGTTATCAAGAATTCATACATTCCACTTCATTATCAATTCCATATATTAGTGACTATTTCCTAATGTTACTTGTACCATAAAGCTGCTGCTTAAGTCCATTTGATCACTCATATTTGTTAAAAGAAAGACTTCACAAATAAAAAGCAAATTAGACCCAAGGTATATGAGCAAAACACCCACACACTCCTGCCCATCAAACTTCATAATGCAGGGAACAAAACAACTTCATATGTAAAATAAGGTAAAAAGTTCCTCAGTGATACTAAAGGAACAATATTTGAGTCATCCAAGAAGGGAGAAAGGAAGCACAGTGCTGGGTAATTTAAGCAAGGGAAATGTTTGGGAGCTATAGTTTCTGCCTGGGACCTGTAGTTTCAGAAGATGGAAGACTTCATCAAACAGAAGAAGGACTTGAAGAAAAAGTAATTTCTTTACAAAATTGTTGGGGGGCAAAATACTATTTCTGAAGAGCCCATTTAATTACATCTCTGATCTTAGTGTAAGCTGAGTGCTCCTGGAAAAGAACTCACATTCTTACTCATTTTTCATCAGCACCAACATTTTGGCAGCACCTGGCAACTGCCTGTTCTAAACACAATCTAAGAATTTACTTCAGACTAGTAGGATGCCTTGCTGTGTACTCAGATGCTCCTTAAAAGCTGTAACTAAAGGTAGCACTAAAATGAATGACTCTCAAAAAAAAAAAAAAAAAAAAGAGTGAAGAGAAGAGGAAAAGAGGCCTACATTGATCTGGGATAGCTTAATCCAGAAGAAGAATTTTTGTTGAGACTTCAAGGCAGGGAACACGAAATTTGGCATGAAAAATATCCTCTTCCAGCGCTGCTTCTTAAAGGAGGAGAACTTGTGGGAGGCCCTCACAGACCACATTTCCCCCAGCCCTTGTCCTTAAGCACAGCACGACTGTAACTGAGCTTGGCAGACAAAGCTGTGGTAATTGCATTGGACATCTCATCCACAACATTAAAGTACCTTCCTTTTTTTTTTTTTTTTTTTTTTAATTTTTTTTATTTCTTCTGATTCCTTTCCACTCTACTAATAGCTAGTCCTCTGGAATAATCAAGCCATTTTAAATTTTTGTGCTATGGGATCATGCAAGCTTAGAGAAATAAGTCTTTTTCTTTTTGTTCTTTCTTGGTGGGGTGGGTTGAGGGAGTCAGGAAGAGGGGAAGGAGCCCTCAACTATAAATCTAACAAAGTTAAAGCTCTTCTGGCATTCAGAGTAAAGGTTTTTTTCTTAACCCAGATCAAACCAATAATTAGAATGCTTAAAGAAGGTAAGGACAGTAATTTCAAAATGTGACAAGTTTTTTGCCAGCACTAACCTATCTAGGTTAAACTGTATCTTATAGAAACCATTTTTATTCCTATTGCCTACCATATGTTTTATAAGAAAAAAACCTATAAAATACAAAAAACAGTAACAGGGGATAAGATACAGTAGGAAAATAAGATAAAAAATTGGGATTAAAAGTACTGATTGCAAAAGTTGTAGGGTTAATTTCCTTATTTCTCCCAACAGTTTCACCCAGCCAAAACTACCCATCAGGCTTTCTGCTGTGATTCCATTTGGCAAATACCCACAGTTAAACACATAAACAATCTGTCTTTCTGTGTCTGTGTTTGGTACAAGGTGAGTTCTTTCTTGGTTCTTGATTGGCTGTCATGTTAACAAGGTAGGTGAGTAGTTTGTCACCATTAATGGCATCTTTTTCAGAAAATATATGAAGCAAATAACTGAGTCACAGTGATATAACAGGACATGCACAGAATATAGTTTGAAATGCCTCCTCAAGAGGTATATATACTACCAAGAGCAGGCTCCACAATTAAACTTTAAGGAAAATAGTTGTGCAGTCTCAGGGTACTGCAAATGCAGTATCTGACACTGGGCCTCCAAAAGTGTCTTTTTATATCCCATGAAAATATTTTCATAAAGAGCCTGCTTTGCAGGCCTGATTGCAGATGCTGACCAGGTAAAAAAAAAATTTAAAGAGACAAAAAAGAACCTGTTTTTTTCCCCTTATCACAAAAGCAGAGAATTTAAATTTAAAACAAAGCTTATTAGATGGCAAAGAACTTTTTAATTTTTTAAGAAAATATAGTTTCTAATCAAAAATAACAATTAATATTTTATTGTATTTTAAAATCAATAATTAACATTTTTATGCTGAAGTATATACTTGCATGAACCAAGACTAAAAACATTTTATAAGATTTTTTAAGTAAAATTTTTTCGCCAGCTAAGTTAATATTCTCATATATACACTCCTCTGAAGGAAATAGTGATGGAAATATTCTGCAAAAGAAAGAATAATTCTGCCATCATCAATTTTGCACTCCTTCCTGAGGTTAAATTGTGCTATATCCTAATATTCCATCTGCTACAGTCTACCATCTCTATGCCAATTAAGATGGAAACTAAATTTTCCAAAGACAGTATGTAACTGAGAATACTCAAAGGAAAAGTTGCTTGTCTGCAGAAGTCTAAATATGACAGGGTTGTGCCCGCAGAGGACACAATCTCTTACTTATCCAACTCTGACATGACCAAAGCAATGCTGAGGTCTAGCTTAGCCTCACTGCTGTGCTAGCAACAGCTCTTGTCTTCCAGGTCAGCACAGCCAGCCTGTATTCTTGAGAACAGCAGGAGTTAATTGAAAATCCAACATAAGCATAGCTAAAGAATGAAATAAAAAGGAGTGAGTCGGTTCAAGAGAGGAAAAATCATAAAAGATACTTACTTTAGAATGAATAATCAATCTTTGCTTGGCTGGGAAGGAGTTTAGAGTGGGCCAATAAAATGCTTTGTGAGCATTAAAAATATGGCAGGCAGTGGATAGAGCTTTGGACAAACCCTAGCTTGTAAGATATGTCTCTTCAAAAGAGGGGAAAGCCTAAGGACATTTTTTACAGTGTGCTTAGGTACAGCACGAGGATAAGACTGCAGCAGCAGCCAAGAGATGCTTGTGGTCTGAAATATAAATCAAGTGGAAGAGTGGATGCTCTTGGTATCCTAACTCCCTTCTTTGGAAGAACAATGGCGATAAAATGGCTGAGGTTTAGTATATGTGACAACAACTGTAGGCATTTTTACTGCTGAAAATTCCATATGAAACTTTTATGACCCTACTCACACTGAGAGGTTTTTTTAGGCAGTGAGTAAGAAATTTGCCACACATTTCATTAATGTCAGTGGCAGCCGAGAAGCTAGTAGGAATTTCAGCTAGTTCTTAATAAGAGCCCTTCTGTGGGAGCTCCTTCCATCTGCAGAAGGTCAGAGAATAAACTAGTTCCTTCTACACTGCAATGGAGCAGGAAATGCTGATTTATTTTTTTCTCTTGTTTTCATGGAAGTGATTTCTCACAGAAAGTTGAAAAGAAAGTAAAGGCTTCTTTGTAGTGCCTTGTCCCTCTTAGTTAAGACTAACATGTTACATAGCCTCAAAAACACTATTCCAGAAATATTTCTAAAAATCTAAACCAACCCAGTGCAGATTTCAGCAACAGAAGACAAACTCAAAACAGAGTAGAGACAAAACCCTCTGCTGCAGCTTACCAACATGGCACAGTCTGTGCCAATCCTTCCTCCTGTCCCAGCCACCTCTTAGTGCCAGTGCAGCTTCCTGAGGTACTTTCCATACAGAGCAGCTTTTTCAAGAGAGGTAGCCTTTCACTGTGACACTCTTCCCCACCATCCTCAATGCTTCCCTCACAGAAATGTACCTCATGCTTTGCTTTAAACACCATGGTAGTATAATCTAAGGTCAATGAAGATACAGAGATGTGATGGACCTGCTGCACTACGACCACAATGGTCAAGTAGGAGCTCACAACAGATCAATAAGCAAGCATTTCAAAAAAACCCAAGGAAATAAATGAACAGACAAACAAACAAAATATTCACCTTGCAAAAGAAACAGCAAGTATGGTTGAATTGTATAGTTCTGCCATTTGGAAATGCTTGTGATATGCAAGAGGACTACATCATATTTATTCACAGAGGTACAGAGATATACAGTGTCATTGCTACCATTAGAAAATACGTGTGCATGCTGTCAGGTTGTCCTTTTGTTGAGAACCACCTCTGGCTGTTGTGCCTATCATTACAATGTTGTGCCTGGTCTTTTTCAAGGAGTTCTTAATTTTAGCCAGGTTTTCTTTTTGAATGAGGGAATCAGTTAAGAAATCAAAAATAAAATGTGTTTTTGAGGGTTTTTCATTTCTCTTCTGATAGAGAAAAAATATCTATTATGCTGCAAAATATAATGCTCATAGTAAGCAATTGACCTAGCCAGCTTTTCCTAAAAAAATGAGAATACATGCCTGTAAATGTATCTTACATTTACAATGTAAGGTTGCATTTTCAATGCAAGGAAGCAGCTGAAATATTTTCTTATTCTGTGAAAAATTCTTTTTTTAGCACTATGTGAGAAAATGTGGTGTGTACTGACCTTTTTTGCTTCAGAGTTATTTTCATGGACGATGAAATGAAAACTCTCCTTATAATGCACAAATCAGAGCTCATGATTTCACTAACTCCCCTTCTAACTAATTCCACTAAATTAACTACAAGTATGCATTTAGGACAGTACAGTATAATCTAGCATCAGGTACAGTGAAACTTTAACTGTCTTTCAGGTTCAGGGGTGTTCTTTACTTGTTGGAAGTACCACTAAAAATTAAAAATTTACTTATAAACATGGTGAAAGGCAGTAATAAATATAGTAGGCAAATCTGAGGTAAAGTGGGATGAGATAGTGCCACTGCACTCAATAAAATAAGGATGCTCTCATATAAATATAAGCAATCAGGTAAGAACATTTTCAAGAAGTTAGTATATCCATTAGCAGAGATACTATAAATTGTTCGAGATTCTGTTATAAAAAATAGTGATTATTTAAGGTAGATGATTTTACTTTGCAGGCTCAGTAGATTAAAGGCACACATACTCATTTAATAAGTATCAGCGTAAAGGAACAAAGCTCCTAAGGTAGATGAAGAAGCCATAAGATATTAACTTTGTCATTTGCAATTGTGTGACTGTTTGTGCCCTCACAGGAGGATAAGATGTTCTACCATTATGAGTAGAGTAGGGTCAACAATGTTGTTTGCATTATTTTTCCTTCCTAGTACTTCAAGTACTTCCTAGCACTTAATTTCTCTCCTGTATAGCCCTAACTACATCTACTTTAACATAAGATATTCATCCATGAGCTCATTTTTTGAATCAGATTGCACAGTTGTAAATATTTGGGAATCAGCATGACTTACAAAGCTCATATTAGCAGCTATTTGAAAGCTGCTGAATAAGTTCTAAATTTTTCCCTGTAGCCCTGACTACAGCATTCCTGTGTGTCCCACAGGAAGCAGTGTAATATTTCTCATCCCACTAGTTTCATGTCATGCAGATTCTTTAAACACCCAAAGCCTGGTTTGCTAACTTGATGATGAGCAGGGTAACAAAGGCTGCAAAACTGCATCAGTTAAAGAGAAGTAATTCAGTAAACTTTTGCCTGAAGGCAAGTATGTCATTCACAAGTTCTATGCTGTCAGTGAACCTGCCCCAGGGATGCTCCGCTGCACGGCACAGCAAAGCTGGAGAACACAGATTCTGGGTATAATCTTCACATCATCCCTAACAAAGATCCTATTAGTTGTCAATATGGCAAGATGGTGATTGGTAGGAGAGGACTTTGTGCTGCCTTGCTGCCACTGAACAAAGGGAGGAAAAAAGATTGTACAATTACCTGGAAATAAGTATGTTTCCAGCATGGCTGAGTGGACTGCACCTGGTATTATATCTGAACTGAAATAGTCACAATCAAGCCTTGACAAAGAGAAGCCTCTGTTCTGCCATTTGCCACCAGCCCCTTTTTAATTCTGTGTGACTGGAGGGGTCAGTATTGGAATGCATCCTCTCCTAATAGTATCAGCTCACTGCTGGAGTTTTAAATTAAACTATTTTAATTGCTTAAAACTTGCATTTCAATTTCTCATAAATACTGCCTAAAATCAATTCAGTGTCAGACAACATCGGCATCATTCACTGCAACTGGTTCCCAGAAAAATAGTTAATTCTTAAAAATGTTAATAGCTTCACACTTCAATTGAATTATTTAATAATCAAAATTTTAATTTACTCCTCCTTGCTCCCTTCAAAAAGTTTTAAGACAGGTTGACCTGTCAAGAGCAGCATTGCTTCTGATCCGGCTGAGGCAGAGAAGGAGGTTGCATATCCTCATTATTACCATAATTGGCATCTGGAATCTGTTCAAAAATTCTGATTTACTTTGTAGCAGAGGATTATGGCTGAATTTGGAGTACTTTATGGTCTACAGAGGCTTGTGAAATTCAAATATATAAACTGTCAGTTAAACATTTCATGAAAAGCCCTACCTTCTACTAATCCAAAGAAACATGAACAAGTGCTTGAGGGGATGAAAATCCACAATATGTTTTGGTAGCTACCCACTTATAGAAATATTAACATTCTTGGGCAAGTTTACTCTCTGAGCTTCTGAAGTAACTTTGGAGCCAGCAGGATTCAGTTTCTAGCAGATTTCTAACACCCTGAAAAAAAAATATTCAGTCAGAAGTGTCTAGTATTTATGAATTATTAATGCTGGCTTTCTCTACTTTTTTTCTTAGTTTTGCTTTTGTGTGCCTGTTCAGCTAAGAAATTCAATAGACTGATAGAGACATGAATAGATATGCTAATTAACACCAAGGCTAACCTTTAAAGTTCCTTAAAGCTGTCAGCTTTCAATGAAATATTTTCATTTTTCTTTCTCTGAACTGGAATACAAACATTATTTGTACACTTGGTGCCAGCAGGGGTGCCCCCAGGAATCAGCTTTTAAGATTTTTTTCATTGTGGTAAACTGTTTAAGAAAGGTGTCAATTTTACAATCCTCATTTATAGTCCTTGTCTTGGGAACATGTTCCTGTTTGTGCCAGTAGCTTTCCTCACTGCTCATTACAATTGTCATCTAAAAAAGCTATGGAGATTTGAATACCTTACATATTGTCCTCATGAAATAGAAAAATCTGAAGAGGGGGAAGAACAGAGAAAAAGGGAGGCTTGGAGACCTGAAATCCTAATATGTGTATTGAAGGTAGAAAGAAAATTTCTTACTTTTAAACAACAATTCTAAAGCATTTTTGATAAACTGAATAAAGGGCAAATTCATTTTATAATCCCCACTTAACTCTTCTGATAATTTGTTCCTTCTAAAGATTTTAAGTGTGAGAAAAAGAAAAGCATTCTTACAACCCAGCAGTCACTGTGTTATATCCATTCTGGTCATTGCTAAACCGTAAATATAGATAGCCATGCAACCAAAGTATTTGATAGGAGAAACTAAAGTATTATTCCTATTTGTCTGAGTCAGACTTCAAAATACAACAAGCAGAGGCAACCAGAGGCTAAAGTCCAGCTTATGTTAAAAGATAACAGAACTCTTTACCTCTGTTCTATTTTTCTCTTTCCTCCTTTTTTACAACTGAGTTAGAAGAATCACTAAACCTCGCCGAAGTTCAACACTGTGATTTCTGCATTCCTACTAAAATGAATAGGTACTCGGAAGATAAATTCACGTTTTGAGATTTGCAGTCATTCAGTCCTGTGAGGAACTCAGGCAGAGCTGTTTTGAAAATACCAATACTTAAGATATATTCCAAATTGCAATTACCAAACTTGGATGAAAGCGTGAACTTTTGTCATAAATACACCTTCGGTTCATGTTCAAAAATATACTGCCTAAAGCAGCTGCAACTTGGATTTGTTTTATTTGATTTGGGCATAAAAAATTGATCTTTAAAATACAGAGAGTTTGTACACAATTATCGTGCTAAAAATTGTGGTTTGGCTGTATTTTTTTAATATACGTTATTATTATTATCCCAGCAGGGTAACTACATCAGAAAACTGATTTACTACTTCAAAGGAAGCACATATATTTTCAAAGTGTAACTTACTTGATTTTGATCATCGTTAGGCACAGCCATTAGGCTTCCTACAACCAGGTGCTGTAAAGGCCTTAGATACCAACACATCTGTCAAGGGTTCAGGTAAAGGCCTGAAGCAGCAAGTAAATAGACTGACTGGAAAAGTGTAAGGTAAGAGTTCCCTGACCTCACCACAAACTATGTGGAGTTTTCCAACTGCAGGTATTTTTATGTTGACTTCTGAGAAAATTATTCAAAATTGAATCCTGTCCTGGCTCTCTTGTAATTTGACAAGCAATCAGCAGATTCTGCAGAAATGAAAAACCTGCTTTTGCACCCCGTGTGTGATACAGTGATCTCATTCAATCCATGAACTGTGCTATAACATGAAAATGCAAAATATACGCACTATATTACATAAAGAAAAGAATCTCAGGAATAAAATGCTTGTCATATCAGGCATTTTAAAGATATCCTTCAAATTTTATTTCTTCTCTACATAGGAAGATTCAGTGAGACAGACCTCAA
Source organism: Cichladusa arquata (assembly GCA_026413545.1). NCBI lineage: Eukaryota > Metazoa > Chordata > Aves > Passeriformes > Muscicapidae > Cichladusa > Cichladusa arquata. The sequence continues at coordinate 364,030 of JAOTQP010001589.1, forward strand.
AGAAATTAAGGTTCTTCTTGTGCTCAGGTAATAAATTGATGTCACCTTCACTGCTGTTCAGAGCAGACTTGCTACTGCAGTGAAATGAAAGTTTTAAAACAAAAGTTATGTAATATTCACTTAGTTTCTTTCCCACCATTATTTGTATCACAAAAGCTCCTCTATCTGCATAATTTGCCCTGTATCTGCTGATCAGGTCAAGTTTGTTGAGTAATTTTCTCTTGACCATTCCTTCAAAATAATGAGGAAATATTCTTTCTCAGGCAAGTATGATGTTTTGCTATGTGTGTGGCAGCTATTTCAAATGACTTGTTTGTAAACAATCTCTTGACCTTCATTGTGGTTAGTTGAAAAATCTGGAAAATACACCTATCTTTGCATAAGTGATGTCCAGTGAACAGCTTATCAGTCTGAATGTATGATCAGTTACCTCAGTAGAAAAATTTTCCTCTTTGTCCCACATATTTCCTCTACTTCAGAATGACCAGCTTGGTCTGAAACAGTAAACCTCAACTTATTTTGACCACTATTGACTCAGGAACCAAGTCTGGGTTGCATTATCCAGGCTTTTAGAGATACTGAGGTGTTGTGTGAGCCTTTCTTAATGTTTTTTGTAATGAATATAACTTAATCCAACTTTCTATCTTGAGTA
>JAOTQP010001589.1:413719-427054 GCA_026413545.1 Cichladusa arquata
GAGTGGAATTAAAGCCTCTATTTCAGAGGAAACTTCTGCCTCTACTGGCAGACACCTGTCCTTCAAACCAGGACAAATTGTTTTATATAAGATCCATCAATATATAGCATACAGTTGAAATATACCAGATTCTGTGTCACATGGATGAATCACTACTAAAAAAATATGGAAAACATATAAATATATAGACATGCTGCATTTTGTAGACTTGTTTCTGTTTTTGCAGAATGATTAACAATCAATACTGATGTATGGAAAAATAGTACTGAGCTGTCAATATTCACAATTATGCTACCTTTATTTTTGTACATGTACCCAGGGCCTAATTTACTGATATTATAAAGGCCATTATGAAGTATCATTAGATCAAACTAACTCCCAATTCTATTTTTCAAATAATGGAAATGGAAGAATGGTCACTGAATCAGGAGTTTTAAATGCAATAGTGAAAACAAGTAACCTAACTGGCGTCACCTGATAAAAGAAAACCAGATTTTAGGCCTTTTTGGTCTCTTGATTAGTCACCAACCATCACCAAATATTAGTCAGTACATAAAGTACTTGGCTAGAAATAGAGGATTATTTCACACTGTCCTTTCTTATTTTACATTAAAAGATTATGACTCATATTTTTCAACACTGGTATTAGAAAATAAAGTCATATATAAAAGACAATGTTGATATTTTAAATATAATAAGCATTAGCCTCATGTTCCTTCATGAATAGCAATGGGCCCCAAGAGTAAGACACCTCCTGTTTTGTCATTGCCCTTCACTATACAACATGATCCCATAGCACTTAACAACTGATGCTTGTATCTGACCACCTCTAAAACAAAAAAGTAAAATCTATTTCAGTGTTCTTCCATACACTAACATTTATTTTAAAGTAATATAATATTTATACAGAATCTTACTGCACATATGCTTGGCAGAATATCCTTGGCAGCTCAAACAAATTTTTCAATATTTGCATTTGAGTTACCTATTTGTAAATAAAAGGTTTAAGACAAAAGATGTGTTTTCATAAAAAGGTATCTAATGAGAGATAATTTGAATGTTTTAAGTTACAAGTAGATCCTTATTTACACTTTCTACTTAATGGCACTTTCTAGTTTGGAGAAACTGTATGAGGGAATTACAGTAACAGTTGGTACAAGGCAGTAAATTACCCAAGCATGTGTTTAGGCAGCCAGCAGCATCAGAGGCTGTTGTTTTTCTTTATGATAAATGATGGATTTGTTGTTTAATAGCAATAATACTAGCCCCAATTTTATATGTACACAGCTGTTCAATGATGATTGTGCTGTAATTGTAAACATAAAAAGAGATTGTCCTAGGAGCAGGAAACTCAGTTCTGAATATTTAGGTTGAAATTATATTTATTTCCTAAACGCTGTTAGTGGAGCACAGCATTTCCTCCTAATTACCACAAATTACAGTCTTTTCTACCACAGATTCTTTGAACATAGGTATATTTTCACCTTAGCATTTTAATGTAGTTTTTTGGGGGTTTTTTTTGGGTTTTTTTAAATTTGAAAGAATGCTTTGTGAAGGTTGTTATTCTGTCAATACTTTAAAAGTGAGATCAGACTTTCATCTTCTGCAGTTAGTGCCACCATTGCCTCATTCTTGGACTGTGATTATCAACAACAAAAAAATAAATCCTTGACCATTTCAGAAGAAATAATAATCTGCTTTTCACAGAATAGTCATAGAATTGTTAAAGTTGCAAGAAACGTTTAAGATCATCCAGTCCCATTGTCCAGCATTACCACTGTAACCCCTAAATCACTAAACCACATCACGCAACAACAGACCCAGACTCCTCCTGAGCATCTCCAGGGATGGTGAGTCTACCACCTCCCTGAGCAACCTATTTCCTGACCACAGAAAAAAGAATTTTTCTAATATCTGATCTGAATCTCCTCTGTCTCTTCTCCTCTGGTCCTCTCACTGCAGGCACAGTAGTGGATACCAGCCCCCACCTCACTACACCTCCTTTCAGAGAGTTGTGGAGAGCAATGAGGTCCCCCCTGAGCCTCCTCTTCTCCAGACTAAACAAATCCTGCTCCCTCAGCCATAAGTCATTTCTAGTCCTTTCACAAGCCTTGTCGCCCTTCTCTGGACACTCTCAAGCACCTCAAAGTCCTTTTTAAAGTGAGGGGCCCAGAACTGAACACGAGATTCAAGGTGTGGCCTCACCAGTGCCACGTGAGGGGGACAATCACCATCCCGGTCCTGCTGGCCACACTATTGCTGATACAGGCCAGGATGCCCTTGGCCTTCTTGGCCACCTGGGCACACTGCTGGCTTGTGTTTGGTCTGCCATCAAACAGTAGTCCCAGGCATGATAAGAAAAAGGGAAAAACAAGGGATGCACAATCCAATTGCTCACCACCTGCTGACAGATGTCAGACCTGGGTAACTCCCCTTAGTTCCCGGGTGTGATATTCTGTGTGGAATACCCTTTTGGTCAGTTCACACCTTCTCATTCAAATCACAGCTGCTGAGAAGAAATTAAGTCTACCCTAACTGAAATTAGGACACTGTCCTAGAGGAGCACCCATCACTTTCTTTCATATATTTCCCAATTGTTTCCCTGTTGGCTTCTCTTACCTGAAGAGTCTCTGGTTCATCTCCCTTAGTCTGCAGATCTGCAGCAATGAGGCCAGTACAGTTCAGAGTCACCAGCTGAGGGCCCTTGCCAAGCACCCTATCCCTCTAGCCTTTTCCTCTCATCCCACAGCTTGCCAGGGACAAGACTGATATTGTCTCCCTCCCCCAACACATCTAGTTTAAAGCTCTGCCAGTCAGCCCCGCTAGTTCCCAAGCAGACTCTCCTGCTTTGCTGAGAAAAGTGAGTCCCATCTGATGCCAGCACATCCAGTGATGCATAGGCCTTTCTATTGTCCAAACACCACAGATTTTGGCAGTGGCACCAGCCGCAGAGCCTGGAAGTTTCAGAAGATTCAAAGGGGGAAATGGGATGGAGGGAGACAAATGGACGGTTGTTTCATAAACATAGCATATGGCTTGCATAGTATAGAGATCTCACAAGGCAACAAAAGTAAACAAATTGCATACATGAGCTGGAGGAACAAGATCAAGATGGTAGAGATGACTCATATCAGCAAACTCGATCTTAAAAAATCTTTGGTGACTTTTATAAATGTCCCTGAAAAACCACAAAGCAGCCATTAGAAAGACTGAAAAATATATGTAATCTGAAAGGAAAAAAAAACAAACAGCAAAATCTTTTAGTCAATCACAACAGATTGGGAACATGCCTGGCATAAACACTCTTATCCTTCTATGGTGTGAGAAGTCCATCCTATCTAAACTGGAATATCACAGTCATCAAGAAAAGCAGACATCTGTATTTATCTACATACAGCCCTATCTGTAATACATCCAGTTTGAGAGCCCCACTAAACATTTAAAAACAGTTACAAACTTTTAATGAAAACATGGTTTCAGATTACACAACTGGCCTGGTGCAGTTCAGCTTTCCAAAGAAAGAAATATCAGTGTCTCTCAACTTTATGCAAATGTCTAATAATTCTCTTCTAGACTGCAAGAAAATTTCAACAATGTAAAATAGCAATGCAGCAATGCAACGCACAGCCCTGGGAAAAGCAAGCAAGCAAACAAACGAACAACAAAACAAATCCCAACCATACTAAATACAGAAATCTATTCCCTGAATGAAATCAACTCCTTATGGCACATTGGAAGTCTGTCCAACCTTGTTTGTTTCAGTTCTTTAAGGCCCAAAAGGTTTGAAATGCTCAACCTAAGCCATCCATCCTTTCACTTTTACTCTGGCATGAAAAAGGAGCAAGGGAGATAATCTCACAGTATAATGTAGCGAGCTAAAATCTAGCTGTCAAATTTTCCATTTTAATCAGATGAAACTGGTGGGGCTGGGTGCCTTTGAAAGTATCCCCTCTAATTTCTTTCTTTTGATTTAATTTTATAGTGAGTAATCCTTTTTTATCTTATAAGTGATTACTACTCATCATTAAACTCCTAATTATCTAAGATCAGGTAAAGGACTGCTTTCTTTATTTCACTTCCAGAGAATATTGTAAATCATTTTACACAATGTGAAGTGCATAAAACAGTGTGTGACATACACTAAGTGTGAAGAATCTCATTAGTTCATACTAGCAAAAATAAAGTTTCTACACTTTGAAATGCTATTAATATAATCCACGCAAATAAAATAAAATAAAGCAAAACACTGAAAGGATTCAATGACTATTTAATTGGTTTGCCACAAACCAGGATATATTTTCAGAGCAAAGTCTTTCTTGTTGTAACAGACTTTCTTTTGTGGATCCTTTTCCTGAGCTGCCAGAAACATTTGCCCCTTGGCAGGCAGCCAGCACTGATTTTAAGGCCATAGCAGGAGCTACTCTCTAACTTGGTTGCTTTCACTGAGAGGAGCTTTCTCAGCGTTGTTCTGGTGGTTTCTGCAGCAGTCAGCGTATTCTTGGAAACATGCTCTAGCTCTAAATTAGGGATGAAATGCAGTAATACATTGCTCTAAATTTTGCACACCTGTCAGCAGCAGCGTTTGAAGCTTGAAAGTGCTGCAAGATGATCCTCCTTCTCCAATGCCTTCCTACAGTTCAAGGTCTCCTTGAAATCAGCAGCAAATGGCATGAGGGTTAGGTACTGACTCACCCAGTCCATCTTCTTGGTGGAATGTATCTTTCTGCTCTCACATTGCATTTTCCCTAACAGTCCTCTACCGGCAGGAATACTGGGAGAGATTTTCACAACCACATTAAGAAACAGACTCCAGTTTTTAATTTCTATTTTTTTATGGAGAAAAACATGTGAGGCAGTAGCAGTTGAGCTGGGTAAAAGATTCTTTTGCTGATGATTAAAAGCAATTTGAGGTAGAAAATACATTGTGAGCATTTTTATTACTCTTACAATGGGCAGATTACTGCCACAACACATAATCCAGTGCTTGGTAGCATCTGGTGGGTTTTGAGAAGAGAGGCTACCAGGATTCCAATCTGATCTCTTAAGCCTATCTCCATCTTTTGGAAAGACTTCTCAGTATTTTATTATGACCTTTCACGCTCATCTAATCACACTTCACAAGCAATCACTAGGTTTTTGTTGTGCCAATACAAGGACAAGAAAAGAAATTTTACGGAGTACAATTTGTTAAAAAGTGTAGTTACAGCCAAATTTAATTCTCTTAAGTTCAATACACTTGTACCACAAGTGTGGTTTTGCATGGTTTAGCTCTTAATCTGCTGTTTCTGGGAGTCACTTGATTTGAACTAAAAGCATTTCAAGTTAAGTTCTCCAGTGAGTGCACAAAACACCATATTATAATCAATAAGTAGATGTTGGACCGCTGAGAAAATATCAAATTACTCTCTTTACACTTTTGGCAGGAATTTTCAGGGAACAAGATCAGATAAGTGGCATTTGTCAATTCTCTTTCTGTTGAAGAAAAGAAAAGAAAAAATCTGCAAAATCTGTTATTCATGTTTCCCTTTTTCTTCCTCTACTTCCATAACCACAAAAACCCCTAAGCATTAAAATACCCTACTAAAAATGTCTGTGTACAATACTGCAGGAGGAAACAATGGAATGAGGCTTTCATTCCCTTACGTTTGTCTGCAATATTTATTTTAAAAAATGAATGTTTAACAAAGGAATGCAATTTCAAATCCACATCCACCTGACAGTTTTCTTCGGACATTAGAAAGAGAAGAGCAGATAAACAGAATAATCCTATTCCATTCTTGTTTAGTTTAAAGAAAGAGCTCCATCTTTAGCTAAGATTGTCTTTTGTAGTCTGTATTTCAGGTATTTCATGGCAAGCAGTTATACACACTCAACTATCTTTAATATTGTTTGTCATCTTACAACTTGCCCAATTATAACAACAATTACTTTTAAAATTATGAATCTATCCTTCCTTTTGACTGCAATTAAACATTCACCTATTTCTGGAGAGTGCAGACCTAACTTTTTGCATATGGGTATTATCTTCAAGTTTGTACCTATGGATATCCAGATGCATATTTGTATAACGTATGGCTTATATTTTTGAGTGCTCCTTTCAGCAATGCATTTGTATGAGAAAAAGCATTTTTTTATTATCAACTTTCCCATAAGAGCTGTGCATCACATTCGCCCTGCTTCTAAAGAAACCAAAGCTCATTGCCACTCAATGCTTTTTACCATTTTTTCTTCTGGGAAGATGAAAACACGCTTGGCTGTGTGTTTATTTTGTTTAGTTTGGGTTTTTTTGATGGTTCACATTGGAATTCAAAGAAAGCACTTTTCAAAAAGATTTTCATACCTGAGGTACTAGTTGCAAAGACATATATAAACAAAGTTTTTAAAAGGTGTAATTACAAAGCCTAACTGCATACTCTACTTTTAGCTCTAAACATGAAGCTTTCTCCCAAAGCAAATATACATAGAAGTAAAAGGTAATTTGCCCCAGTGAGACTAGATGAAAATCAAAAGACTGTCCCTTCAAGAAAAACATATCATCCTTTATCACTCTGAATGGTTGCATTTCACCTCTGCTGCTTTTGTGCTTCAGTTGAACGAGTCAAGGTATTAAACAGAATTGCACATCACACTAGGATATCAACTGAATTATATCAAAATGAGTGAACACATCTACTCTATTGTTATACATAGACACCTTTCACATATTATGTAAAAGAATCCAATTTGGAAGATCTAGTTCATTTTTCATTTCAAAAGTGTTTTGTAGAGAGCAGTTATAGTGTCACTTACTTCAGTATTAAATACTAGATATTTTGAAAACTGTAAGATGGACAAAGGCCAAGCAGATACAAGTGCATCACCAGTCACTAGGGCAACACTGATCTTAGCATACAGCAATGAAAAACAGCAAGAACACATTTCAACCCTATTTTGCTATTCAGCAGCATAAATGCTTTTCTTGGGATCAATCTCAGACACATGGTGTGATTCTTGGGGATGGTGCTGTGCAGAGCCAGGAGTTGGACTCAGTGATCCTTATGTGTCCCTTTCAGTGATCCTTATGTGTCCCTTCCAAGTCATCTTATTCTGTGATTCTGTGATTCAGTGATTCAGTGATTCAGTGATTCAGTGATTCTGTGACTCTGTGACTCTGTGATTCTGTGATTCTGTGATTCTGTGATTCTGTGAAATGACAGTGCAGTGTCAGGACTCTGACAGGCTACACAGAGGTCATACCAGTGTCTTAGGCAGACCTTCACATTTATGCTTACCATCCTATTTTATAGGTAGCTGCCTACACTGCTGAGTGATTTTATTCAGTAAAATTGATGCCCTGTGGAAAATTAAGGAAAGCAAAGTGGAATAAAAACATTCCTTTCCAGGAGGAAGTATCATTCCCAGTAGTAGATTACAAAAATAAGGTTCCCTGCAGCAAAGAGAGAGACAGGTTAAAACTGATTTCATCTTTTAAAAGATATGACCATTTTCAGGGTTTTATTGCTTCTTCTCAGAATAAAAGAGCATCAGATCTTTGGCTATTGGACACATGCTCAAAATAATGACTAAGCCACTCATACACATTCTTGTACCAGCTTGAGTCCAAATTTTGATGTCTATCAAAATTTAAAGATGCTTATGCAGAAGAAAATATTTTATCTTAATCACTTGAACGGTAATGTCCTATGACCTAGTGATGCTTCAGTTATAAAAAAAAAATAGCCATAAATAAACCATCAGAAAAATGTAAAAAAAATTGAATCTGTAGACTATATATGGTGTCTCCAAGTGAAACTGATAGCTTTTTTTATTGCTTAGATAAAATATTGGCTTATGCTACCATTCTCTTGTAACTAATCTGCATGCAACCAAAAGGACCATTGGATAGGTGAAACACTTAAATAGACTAACTACTTTTATACAGCTCATAGTGGTTTAACAACCTCAAGAAATATAGTTCTCTTCAGAGGAATAATCTTTTATCTACTGAGAGCTAAGTGCATTTTTTAAAAACTTATAAATATTTCTTTTGTCTTATCATGATAAAGAGGTTTACTGCAAACATTAACACACCTAGTCACCACACATTATTTATAACAGAGGAAGAGTTTGAAATGCTTTTATGTAAACAATCTTAGATTTTCCTAAAAGGCTCTTTAGTAACAGAGGACCTTGGAAAAACACTATTTCTAGCAATTCTCCATATTTTCCTTTAGTTTTTACACAATATTTATCCTCATGACACAATTTTTGTCTCAAATCCTTACATAAACAATGTCTGTAATAAAAGCAAATATATTTTTATCAGTCGCATATAAAGTAGGTCTAGAAATAGAAATGCAAAGGTACTGGTGTAAAGTAATGGAAGCATCTTATCAAATACCTGCAACCACCTCCACTCACATAAAATGCCACATTTATCATAACTGACAGAACAGAAAATATACAGGGTTCCAAATATTAAACAACCAGGCTTCCATAACTACTACCACCTGTTGTTATAACTGATGAGCAAGGGTGCACTCAAAGGAGAGAGACAGTTACACACTTGCTCTGTGCCCCTTATTTACATGGCAGTGTCTGGGGAAGGCTTTCAACTGCAATGCAGTCCTCTGTCAAAGTTCACCCATCCAGAATCTGGGTTCAGAAAAGGAGAAATGAGACTTCAGTTGTGATAATCTATTCATTAGCAAGATGTTTAGGGGCTCAGAGTAAGCTTACTATTTTTAAATTCTGGTCTGTCTGGGAAAACACTACAACCCCCTCGATCATAACACGAAGTCCTCATAAGGGACTCAAATGTCCAAAAGCAACATCACAGTGCTCAGCAAACACCAACTGGCAGTCATTATGATATCTCTCAGGAGGCACCTCATTTTATACACAATTCTGCATAATGAGACACAACATGCAAGCATTCTGGGTTTTGGAGCATCTACAGGTGTGTCAGGTTTTCACACTAGGCTGTGTTTTGATCTCAAATTTCCTGAAGCAGCATATTAAAAATATGTTTCTGTCCTTTATGCAATCTTTCCTGGAATAAATATTAAGTAGGTTATAAATGAATCCCTAAGTAAAACATGCTAGTTACAATCCCACTTCTAATCCACAGATAACAAAATGTCTCCCAGAGAAGCATGCTTATGGCATGCTGGTTTTAGCAAGCAATAAAGGCTAAGGTTGAGCAGCATCATACAATAATTTCTACAGATGTCAATTGAGTGCATTATCAAAATATTGGACTAGGAGCCACTGTGGGAAAACAGCCCTGCTACTCATTACAGAAAAGAAGAAATATGATTTACATCTGAGTCTAATATCCAGTACTCGAAATGAAGTCAGTGTTGTAGGCGTACATAACGTAACAGAAAACTATACCAAACAGGCTTTTAAAATCTAGCTTAGTCAGAATAAGATTTTAGGAGTTACTATTAACCCCAAAGACAACTAAAGAGAATCCCAGACTCACCAGGATGAATTGATGTTTATTAAAAGTGTTAACTTTAAAACAGATTGAAAAATGGCAATTTGTTCAGGGGAACCTTTGGGCCCACAGTTGAGTAACAAGGACACAATTTTATTTGTGTTCCAAAAGAGCACAAAGATATCAGAGAGGCTCAGCCACCATACACACAGAAAAGAAGGCAGTCCTATATCCAAATGGGCTGCAACCAAGGAAACAAGGTGGGAGACATGGACACACAGCTATGTATCCCATGGCTAGGGTCAATAGCCTGCAGTGCTGGCAACAGCCAACACACAAACATTGCTTTGAGTCCACAAGAGCAGGGAACTGAACATGAGCTGCCCACTTCACCTTTAGCTATGCCCAGGGTGTTCTCATACAGGAAGGCAGCTCATAATTTTAGCAGAACCAGAGTTCTGAGTCATGGGAGAGCTTCCAGATAAAAAGTAATCTGAAATGCAAATCTCAATTTGAAAAGTTAATTAATGTCAATTATCTTAGATTTCCCATGAAAAAAAAAAGTATTTTAATGAACTTTTATGTTGTTTGGAGGCTTTCTTTTTTATTTGACTCTTTCTTTTTAGATTTTTAACTGTCTGTAATTAATAATCAGAGAATCTCATGGTTTGGAAGCAGTCAGTGAGGTTCTCCAAGTTCAACTTTTAACTCCTCATAGGACAACCTAAAAGTTAAACCTTGTGTCTAAGAATGTTGTCCAAAAATTTTGTGAAAACTAAGAGGCTTGGGGCCATGACAACTTCCCCAGAAGCTTGTGAAAAACTTCTAATATCTAATTTGAACTTCCCTTGATTAGATTTAAGCCATTCCCTTGTATCCTGTCATCCAACAACAGGCAGGAGATGAGTCCCTACCACTCTACTTCCCAAGCAGAAGGAGAAGTTGTGAGAGCATTGAGGTCATTCCTCAGTATCCTCTTCTAGCAACCCCAGCCACTCCCCTTTGGACACAAATCCTCCCATTAATGAAGGAAGGATTGGAAAATAAAGCAAAAGACTGATAACAGAAAAACAATGATTCATCCAGTTAGGCTAGTAAATAGGACTATGCAGCATACACACTGGGGCTGAGCAGGTCAAATAGCTAATCTGGAGCGCAAATGCTTTTTTTTCTTAAGAAATATCTTACCACAAACCAACACCAAGCACCAAGCAGACATGCAGGGTAAAAAGCAGAAAAATTAAATATTTTCCTTTAGATTCAAACCCATATCTTTTGAACAAATCCATTAACATTCTTAAGGAAATTAACTGTCTTATACTTTGTTGTTCAATTATGCCACAGAAAGAAAAATAATGAAGGATTTCTACTTTTTGCTGAGCATGCAGAAATCTGCCAAACTGCTAAGAGAGTTTGCACACAATGGAGAGCTGTCCCAAGAAGATGAAGGACCTACATCACAGTTTTCGTGGCTTTTTCATAGAAAAAAGATTGTCAAGAAGCACTATAAAAGACAAAAGTCTCTTCTGAAGGATTCATTGAGACTGTCATTGACTCATAAAATCATAGAATGCTTTGGTTGGAACAGATTTTGAAGATCATCAAGTTCAAACCCCCTTCCCCGAGATACCTTCCCCTAGAGCTGCTCCATCTAGCCTGGCCTGAGACTGAAATGTTAATGACTCAAAAAAGCAGCCATTAGCAAAAGCACCAGGTGCTCTGTTGAGGCTCTGTTTGTGCCCCCAGCTGAAGGGGAGAAGGAGTTTTTGGGTGTGTGGTGGTGAAACCTCTGTTTCATAACAGAACAGCCCCAGCGCAGAGAGGTGCACACCCACCACCAGACGATGGGCACTACAAACTGACCTCTGTTTAAACTGGGTTTAGAGCCAGGTAGGGAAGAAAGCCGGGAAGAAGCAGATCCTTCAAGGTGGGATAGTACTTTTTGTCATGCTAATTTCTTTCTTTGCACAATTGGCTCAAGTGTAAAAATCACCAAGGTGTCAGCTCATTCACATTCACACACAGGCCTGAGGGTATTCATTCCTTCTGAGCTGGCTCAACTAGGAGGCAGAAGCTGTGCTCATGTTCTAGGAGAGGGTCATAGGCCATCAAAGACCCCAGAAGCATTCCCAGAGTAATTTCTGGGGCCCTCGAGCAGAGGACTGTTCATGATGTACATCAGAGTGTAACATCAGAGAGTGTACCTGTGTCCCCCCCGGGGCTGGTACCAGGATGTTCCCACCTGAGCCTGGTACCTGAACCTGCTATATAACCCCTTACACATCATATGGGCTTCCCACACCCCCAACAGGGCCAGACTGTGATCAAGGGTCGTCTAATTTGCAACAATCAAGTCTCATCCTTACATCCACGGGTAGTGACACCTTTCCTCTCTGTGATCTACTCTTATCCATTCTTTCTTTTCTTTCTTTTCTTTCTTTCTTTTCCTTATATATTTTCTTAAGTGATATCTTTCTACTTTTTGTATTGTTTCATTTTCACAGATAATAACCGAAATGGCTACATCCTCCCTTAATTTGCAACCAAATTGTTCTAAAATGAATCTGCCATGTCTATTTCCCTCTCTATCTCGCTCACTCTCTCTCTCTCTTTCTCTCTCTAAAAACACTAGTTATTCAGTGTTCTCTCATGCTACTCTGCCCCAAAGGATCTATTAACAAGAACCTCAGTTATCCTTGCATTTGTGGGGGGTTGTAATGTGGCCACAGTTCCAAGGCTTAAGCATTTCCAGGGATGGGACATCCACAGCTTCTCTGGGCAATCTGTGCTAGTGCATGCCTCAACACCCTCAGGTAAAGGATTTTTTCCAAATATCTAATCTAAGCCTATCCTCTTTCAGTTTGAAGCCGTTGTTCCTTTTCCCATCACCACAGGCTCTTGTAAAGATTCTCTCTCCATATTTCTTGCAGGTTGCTTTCACGTACTGGAAGGCTGCTATATGATCTCCCCTGTCTTTCAAGGCTGATAAACCTGATTCTCTTAGTCCTAAATGAGGAGGAGTTGCTAAACTCGTCTAATCATTTTGGAGGCCTCCTCTGGGCTTCCTCCAGAAGGTTGATGTCCTTCCTGTGCTGGGACCCCAGAGCTGGACTCAGCATTACAGCTGAGAGGAAGAGCACATATCAGAGGATGTGGAGGTGTCTGAGAAAAAACTGTTGCAAGGACTCAAAATTACTCCCATTTAACAACAAACAAGTTCAGATTCTTAAGGGTGAAGACAGATTTCCTAGCCTCTCATGCCATTACTACAGTCACGGGAATGCCCCTGTAAGTCATAAAACTGCAGGAGATGATGCTGTGAGAAAAGATCACCAGATCATATGAAAATCATACAGTTATGTCCTGAAGTTACAGTTCCTCTGTACCCAGGCAGTTAGGACTGCCTGGCAGGAAAGAAGTATACTACATAAATCTCCAAATATTTCAATACCACCAAAGTGGCTCAGTATTTCAGTAAGAGATAACAAGAGAACCTAAATGCTCTGTGATAATAACAGAAGACTGTCTTTTAAATTGCTGAAGGTTTGTTTGAGTTTTTTTTTAACCTGACAGGTACAGTCAACCTTGTCAGAGTTTTCTGCAGCCAAAATTCAGCCAGCCATTTGTTGCATTTCTTCTGTGTGTTCCTTTGCCAGCCTGCTACATTCCAGTTGAATACCATTCTAGGTACTTAAATTTAATTGCATCAGACTTTTTTCCTTCCTGCTTGAAACTGACATGAAGCCCAGGAAAACTCAGTTCACAATCTCCTCACATTGTTAAAATTGCACATTGATACATTAAACAAGTTCTCTGAAGAGCTATGCAGGGTGGTCAACAATGATTTCTCCGATGGACTGAGATCCAGCTTCAGAAAATACTGCATTTAAAAGTTGGGGGGGGGGGGGGGGGGG
>JAOTQP010001589.1:434949-448611 GCA_026413545.1 Cichladusa arquata
TCTCCTCGCGGCGGCGGCGGCGCGCTCGTCCCCGCCGGGCGGTCGCCGGAGAGGCCAGCGGCGGCCGGGCGCGCCTTGCCTGCAGCCGGAGCCATTCATCCCCCGCCCCTTTGTTCGCCCTGAGAGTAACGCTGTGAATTAAAAGAAATGACAATATTTCGTATCTACTCGCCCGGCCAGGAGAAGGGCCCTTGAGCCTGGCAAAAATCAGGCGGATCATTCATCGTGCCACCCCGCACCTGTGGGCTTGGCATTGAAAACCCCGCGGACCTCTTCCTATTCAACCTAATTATTCCCCTAAGGCGCACAATGGTTGAAATGGAGCAGGTTGGAGTCTGTTTATTGGTCGTAAATGTTTTTCTGAAGATCTTCTGAATCTCATTGTTAGCTCGTTGTTTGAGGCTGCCCTCTTTCTTTCAGACGAGAGTAGCCTTGGACTTTTCAATTTTCAATCGTAACATCTGCTTAATCGTACGGATCAAAATATGGAGACACAAAACATATGTAATGGTTGATTTGTTAAATCCTGGTAATGAGTTATTAACAAGGGAAAACAATAGGGCAGGATGGTGAGAGCCTTATGGTAACAGAGTCACTTTATGCAACGCCTGACGTTTCCCTTCTTGATAAATGGAACTAAGGTCTGAGCGCCAGGTGATAGCAAGAAAATCAATGTCTTTAGGGGCCGGCACCGAGACTTTTTTTCTATGTGAAAAATTAGGAGACATAAAATTTAATTGGCTGATCAGGGAAAAGCAGTGGTCTTAAGTTTAATTGCCAGTAGGCTTAGCGAGGGAGACAAAACAAGATTTGGGCCTGTTTGTTTGCTTGCATCCCAGCGCCGAGTCCAAGTGTATCGTTGAAAATGTGTTTTATTATAACACATGTCATGCTTTACAGTTCCCATATTGTGTAAAGACAATAGTTAATGGTACATTAAAGACAAGCAAACCATGCCAACACGTCTTGGACACATTGTAAGGGCCTCTCTCTTTGCTCGCTTTAGGCAGCTGCAGTCCAGGACCCAGAAGCACAAAAAGAACAAGTTTGAAATACCAGGTGCATCCGAGAGAACCACGACAGGGATTGATATGTTATAGCCCAGGACATGAACCTAGCAATAAAGATATCATTGCGATTGTTTGCGGCTTCCACGCCATGTAAAGCCGGAGGCGCCGGAGCAGGCTGCTTTCTGGCAGCGGAGGCTCTGCCTCCCCGGGCTCCCCCGGCGCCCTCCGCCAAACCCGAGCACCTGTTGGCCAGACCCCGGCCCCGTCGTGGGAATCGCCTCCCGCCCACGCTTCCAGGTCTCGGCAGAGCGGTTTGTTGTGGAGTTATTTAGGACCATTCCCACCGGCTGCGGGATGCTTTGGAAAGCGGGAGGTTTACCAGGGGACACTCAACTGGTGTTTGTTCGACCTCGCAGCTGGTACTCGGTGCCAGCGAGAGATGCGTGAATGAAAGAGGGATGAGATCCCGGGCTCGGGAGGCTTCACGTCCCGCGCCTCGCAGGGCGCTCACCCGACTGCCGGCAGCTGAGAGGCCCTGGGAACCGCGGCGGGACGGGTTCACAGTGCCCACGGCAGCCCCTGCCTGCGCACAGCTCTGCCCAGAAGTCACGCACGCCTTCCAATCTTTTGGCTGGCTGTGCAGGCGAGCGGTCTGATGCTTCCCTTCCTTTGGATGGGGGGGCTTGTTGTTTTTCGGGTTTTGTTTGTTGCTTTGGTTTTTCGGGTTGGGGTATTTTTTTGTTGTTGGGGTTTAGGGTTTTTTGGGGTTTATTTTTAAAGGAAAGATTGTCGGTTTCGGTAATTAAGTTGTCTTTACACCTGTGGAGTCATGACTGATGCTGGTTCCGGAAGCACAGCATCGGCCCGCACACCTAGAACCCGCACCTCCCTCCTGTGAGACTGCGGGAAGCAAACTGCCTGCAAGTGCCTCTAACACTCCCTCCTACCCGAAGTGGGGCTGGGGATTTGCTCTCCCCCTTTTGTTCTCTTCTACCCTCCTTTCCAGCTCCCGCGGGGATGCGGGGAGCGGCGGAGGGAGGCGGGACAGTCCCGGCGGCCGGACGGGCTTTCCCCGCTCCCCGGGGCGCCGTCGGGGCAGTGCGGGCGCGGAGGGGTGGCCCCACGGGAGCCGGCGCGGGGTTTCAGGAGAACAACGGGGGCTCTGGGAGCGGGGCAGGGAGACGGGGAGACACTGCCCACGGGGGACAGCGCTGGAGGGTGCAGCCCACGGCAGCGGGGAGGAGGGGGCAGGCGGCTGGAGCCGGAGTTGCGTGGCTGTCAGTCACGCCTTCCCCACGCTGGTCCGTACCGCGCCGAGCCGTGCTCCCCAGCAGCAAACCCCCCCCCAAAGCTGCCGCAAAAGCTGCGGCGTTGCGGGAGCCGCAGGGTCCCGCAGGGTCCCTCTGGGCCGGCAGACCTGCACAGGCGGTTCCCTCCTGCCCTGTGCGGAAGATTTTGTCGCAGGAGCGCGGCGCTGGGTTGAATGGATGATGAGTCAGTCAAAAGGAGCTGTCAGTCTCTTTGAAGATTGCGTTTAAAGGGACTTGCCAAGTCAAGACGGGAGAGTGACAAGATAGAGACCCTGGTGCTTTACATGCGAAGGCCGGCTCTTCCGCTTCATCTGCACCATACTAAAGGATGTGTTGAAGCATTGAATCACAAAAAAGTGGCACGCCAAAGAAAAGGTGCCACATAACAATGATTGTAGTGTTTTAATTGTGGGGGATCGCATCACCAAAGCCAATTGAGACGAACGAGGCTATACACAGAAGGAAACGGTACAACACTTCCATAACTTATAATTAAACTGAAGTCCGACTAACATTTGACTTTCTAATGAGTGTAATGAGATTACATGCCTGATGGAAGCATTTGTGAAAAAGCGACTTTCTGTGTTTAATGAGGTCCTAATACAGGACAAGATCGAATTATAGGTCGGCTCTTTTTCTCTCAAAGAGCCCCGTTTAAGTTCAATGACACCGGTACTGCCCGCCTGTCGCGGGACGGGGCGAGGCTTGCGGCCGGTCAGGCCGCCGCAGCCCGGAATCTCACGAAAAGTGAGCAAATAAATAAGCAATGACCCCCTCCACCCAGCCCCCGCCCCGGCGTGTTTGTGTATGTAAGTAGCTCCTCTAATTGCCATTGGAATAGATCCATGCCATCCGCGCTAGGGAACTAAATGTGTTTAACTAGGTTAATGCAATTAGCACGCATGCAACATATTGCTCCTACTTTGCAGCAGTTTTGTGGGGGGGGAAAAAAAAAAAAAAAAAAAAAAGGAAGGAGAGGGAGAGATGTACGGTATATGATGAGTTATAATTATACCTTGGCTCACCCGGGCCGTTCCCATCCGCCTAGGCACCGCGCGGGGACAGCTCTGCCCCGGCCGCAGGCCGCCCTGGGCATCTGGGACTCTGCCGGGGGCTGAGCCGTCGGGGCTGAGCCGCGGGTGCCACGGGAAAATCAGCACCTGCGGCGTCGGGCCGAGCCCCCGCCCCAGCCCGGGGCCTCCCCCCTGCTCCCGCCGGGAGCACTCGCAGCCCCCGGTCCGACCGACCCCTGCCGCCCCCACCCCTCGCCCCGGGGCAGGTGCAGCCCAGCCGTCCCTTCCGCAGCCGGGCACGCTGAGCTGGGGCTACCAGAGCCATTCTACCACCAGTTGCACGATGGCTTTGCCATCCCCGTATCCCCCCCGCCGCCAGCGGCAGCTCCGGGGCGAGGAGCGGGGGGCTGTTTCCCAGGAGCGGCCAGAGGGAGAACCGCGGAAGGCTGGGGGCAGCCGGCAGAGCCGCAAGCCTGCCCGGCCCCCAGCCTCGTCCTTCCCTCCCCGGCAACTTTCAGGAACAGCGTTGTGGGGCTCCGGATAGTGCCCATTCCCATGGTCAGGGGTACAGGGCAGGGGACACACACCGTCGCAAGGTTTGTGTTTGGGGGCTCGGATCTCCCAGCTGGAAACCACAGGCAGTGCTTGAGACACTGAGAGGAGGGGACCTTCTAGAGATAGACAAAGACGTCTGTTGGAAGCACTTCAGGAGAGGACGTCAAAAGGGGTGGAGAGTGTTCCCGCCCGTCCCTGTCGCCCCCGGCGCTATAAGAGCAGCACCGAGCCAGCGATGGGGCAGAGTGGGGCCAGCATCTGGGCCGAGGGTGCCACCGGGTGTCGGGGCTCACCCCGCCTGGAGACCGGCGCCGGCTTTCATTGCAACGCTTCCTTGGGATGTGGCGGGGCTCTCGGAAGCCGCTTCCTACAAATACACTGCTCCGGAACGTACAATTCGGGTTTATTATTAACAAACACAAGGAGAATCCACGTGCGGCAATAAATTATTTTCACAGGTTCTGGCATATTTCCATTATTAAAAAAAAAAAAAAAAAAAAAAAGTCACAGATCATAGTTTAACAGCAACAACAACAACATAAAAAGATAACACGTTGTCTCTGGCACAATGGCTCAGTCTGCGTCCATTTTAGGGACATCCAATCAAGACATGGATTGAACTGCTGGCGAACGAAGCAAGTCCTTATCCCAATGAGAATCCATTCCGTTTTGTATGTCGGAATGAGTACTCTTGTAAATCCTACCTCAGAGGTCATTGCTTTTTTGTAGTTTGTATATTGGTAGGCATCCATTCTTATTTCAGTGCAGTTTCCAAAGAACATATCAAATATTTTTCATAATCTCTTGTAATTGAAAAATTGCCCAAAGACACATATCCCCATTTTCAAGGAAACATTGCAAAAGTTTCCAGAAGTAACAAAGGTGATTCTTTGAGGCAACTTATTGTACTCTCTACAATATAACAAAGAGAGGTGTTTATATTAAAAAACCTAACTTGACACCAAAATGCTTTATGTTTATCAACAGAAAAGCATTGAGAACAAATCTGTACACAAGATGCTATATTAACATTGCAAATATATAAATTAGCACATTCTTACTTAAAGTGAATTTAATTTAGATGTGAACTGAATTTGCCATTCATCACAGGCATGTAGATCACTGGCTACAGTTTGCAATTTCCTAAGTTTCCAAGACTGTCTAAAATAGTTAAGATACAGCATCTTCCCACCAAATAATTATACTGTAATAACACTTAGAGGTCTCATCCAAGAACAGGACTAAAAAATATAACAAAGTTTATTTTTTTAAATAGAAACTACAAGTCTATTTAGTGTAATTTTAACTATCTCCTGAACATCCTTCTCCAAGATCCCCAATTTATCCACCTGCAAAAACACAAGTATATGATGCATCTTTCAAACTAAAGCCGGGCCAGACAGCTTTATTTAGTCAGTTCATTGTTAGAAAGCCTTCTTTAAACAAAATAAATACATTACAGCTATAATACATAATTAAAGAGTCAAGGTTACCATTAAGTATGCTTATTCCATCTTCTTCCAAGTAGATGTCTGACAATTTGGTATCACAAGTTTTTAATGAACATTCACAAATCAATAGCAAGTTAAAAAGGTAAAAATAAATTCTACAACTGTGATGAGCATTTAAGTTTTCAGATTAGAAAGAAAAAAAAAAAAGGAATATACAGCAAAGTGCTAGGAGAAGGAGTTCTGTCTGCATTCAGATTTGTGTCTAATAAATAACTTCATAGACTGTAGCTTTCTTGTCCCCAGAGCCAGTGACAATGTATTTGTCATCCACAGAGATATCACAGCTAAGCACAGATGAGGATTCTTTGGACTAGAAGAAAAAAGAAAAGGAAAAAAGAAAATTACATCTTTCCAATCCTTCAATCCTGAAGGGCTTGAAGATTAATTGGAAGAATTTATAGATAGGGAATACATGAAAAGCTCATTAAAGTATCAGTACCATAGTGGCAATTTTTTAAAAATACTTTTGTTCTACAGAAAGATCTATTGTAAAATAAAGCAGTGGTAGAAAGGGAAGTGAATACTATGGACATAGAGGTAACCTATCAATCAAACAAACAGAAGTAGTCCTTTCTATATATTTTAGAAGGAATGAGCACTTGTTAATATTTTATGCATTTGATTTGCATAAAAATGAATGAAAACCCATCTTCTTCCCACTTCTTTTGTTGTAAACAAGAAGTTCACACAGAGAAACACTTCAAAGCCCTACCTACCCACAGGTATGAAAAAAAGAGACTCCACAGAAATAACTGCATCTCCTCTCGCTAGTTTCCTAACACAAGAAGACAAAAGCTTTGCACAAAGGAATTTATATTATCATAGAGGATGCAATTAGGAAAAGACACTGTGGTGTAACTGGATACACAAGTGTGTAGGAGCTGGATGGGACACAGGATATAGCAGGATGCAGAAGCTCTGTCTCTTTTGACTTTGCTGTCTGTTCTAAGATGAAGTGTATGCATTGTCACATTTACCTTGCTGTTTCAGTGCATGTTTTCTTTACATAATATATGTCCACACAATTTTCTGCCTGTTATCACAAGAGCTAAACACTTCCCAATCATGCTGTGTTTTGGCAAAGACACCTCTGTTCATTGCACTAGAATTTTCCTTATCTACTCCTCAGTAAGAAAGCTGTACTGGAGCTTTTAACATCACCTTTAAGGGTGATGTGCTGTTGTTAGGATGATTTGGGCTGTCTGTGGGGGTTGGTTTCCTAGCCTACTAGGAAAGCTTAGACCCTGTCTTTCTCATGTCAAGGTAAACTGCACTGCCTCCAAATGTGGAGACATGGCAGGCAGCAGTACACTGGAGACTGCTCATTTAAACTAGAGCCAGTTAAACAACTAAATTTAATAAAAAAATTCCCAACCTAGAGGTGCCTGCAGGTAAGAGAAACAAAAGATATGCCAAAAAACCCACTCTTCTACAGTGGCACTGAAATGCCATTAAAACTGGGCTCAGAGGGATTATAGATAGGTTAAAGCTTCCAGTTATACTTCAATGGGCCCCTCCATATCACTTCAGTTTTTCAGCTCAAGAGTCTGCTGGTCCAATCCATCAACACATTCCATCCAAGAAAAATATACATGTTGAATATGACTTCCACTGTTTAGCTACATTTTGGACCTTCACCTAACAGCATGACTTGGGTACTGTATTTCATCAATATGCAGAAAAAGGTGAGAAAGAAGAATTGTTAAGAACAATTTTGGATTAAATTTTGCATTGGCTACTTTATTGTAAGAGCTGAATTAGTAAAATAGTAGAAAGGACAAAAGTATTTTTTTCTCTAATTACAGACAAACTCTTTAAGGGCTACTGTAATTAGCTGCATTTCCACCTGAAAACTCCTTAGGCTACCGACAGACCCTAAGATGTGCAGCTCTACTGCACTGTAATGTATGTGAAAAATAGCTTTCAGGAGATTATTACCTGGAATATACTGGCTCCATAAGGTGTTCTCCAAGCATTAAGAAGATTATCTTTTCCAGTGCTTACAAACCATTTGCCTGCAACAGATTGTTTAAATGTTATTGCTGCATTTTGTTTTCAAGGAATACACCTTGAAAAGAAACAGATGATCATAACAACAAAGCATTCACACATATCCGAAGAACAGTAACATTTTCATCTAGTTGCACTACGATGTTCCATCACAAAATAAGCAGTATATAGAAAAAAGCAGTCAGATAGAGTTTTTAAAATAAACTTAAATTTAATACCTAATTTTTAACTACACTCTGTAGTTTAATAACTATATTGCACTTTCATTTAAAGATAACCTTGAATGATTTTTTTTGTGAAGGAAAACACTGATAGAAAGATTTGCTTACCACAGTGAGCAAACTTGAGTGACAACACACAGCTTTCATGAAGATGTAGCTGATACTTGTCCTGCTTAGTAACATGCAGCACCTCAACATTGCTGTTCTCCATTCCTACTGCCAACCACTCACCAGTTGGACAGTAGCCCAGTGAGAAGATCTGTAATTAGCACAGCACATGCTTCAATCAGTAAAGGAATGAGCTCGAGATATTCAAAACTGACCCTTGCTACACTGTTAGCACTATGCAAACTCACAGTTTTGGTCTACTGCAGTTTGAAAAACATGATAATCCAATTACTACAGTAATCAAGATAAATTTGTTCATGCAAACACAGCTGCAAAACTATGCTATTAAATGTCATTAAAACTGCAATAGTGAAGTACTGAATCAAACTATAAAAGTTAATGTCCACGCTTATCTGACAGCTTTTAGAAATGTTTTCATAAAATATTTTTGAACTAGCATCTACAGAAATGGCAACAGATTGCAGACAGGGACATTTTAATCTGGCACTTGTTTTATAAAACTGATTCTCCATTACTCTCATGGGAGAGGTACTAATCTGTCAAACAGTCACAATCCAGATAGACATTTGGCTGCCACAAGAAAAAAAAAATGAACAAAAATGAGAGTATGGAATATGAGACTAAGTGAAAAGTTCTTTGGAGTTCTTCTTGAGACTGTTTCTTTTCTTATAAAGAAAAAAAGAATTTAAAAAATCTTTGTCTGCTTTTAAAAATCATGAGAAAATTTTATTAACATGCCAAAGGTTCAAAAACTGAACCTGTGATGTGAAGTCATGTTGCTGTAGCTGTCTCCCTTCTCTGAGATCCCAGGATCTGACTGTATTGTCCAGACCTCCTGTCCATAATTTGGTGCCATCATTAGAAATGTCAATACAGCTCGCTCCATCTGTGTGGCCCTGAAATTGCCTGAAAATATTAAAAGAAGACAAGCACATTTTGAGCAATAATACAAAATACCTTCTTCCAGTCTCTCAGATGTAACTTAGATTCCAATAGCAATCCCAGACTAATTCAAACTCTGGGACAATCATGTGAGTTTTTTGATGAATTCATGATGCAATCAGGCCAGACAGCTAATATGATTTCAAAAGGAACACTTTAAAAGAGCCAGGTACTCTGGAAATCTTTGCTGCTGGCTGTGTGATACCCACTACTCAACTTAAAATAGTTATTCTCCCCAGAAGACTATAGCATGAAAAGCAAAATTACCTTAGTTTAAGAAAAACGTGCAGACCACTGAAGTTAAAAAAAAAAAAAAAAAGCACTCAAAATGGCAACATCAGTTAGTAAAAGCCTGACTTTACACGCAACGCTGATATTACATGTAACGACATATACACAGTGCAGTGCCCAGAGAGGATCCGTGTGACCAGCTCTTAACTTACTCTCTCTCAGTGTTGAGCACCAACCCATACTCCTGAAAGGCTAAGTCTGCAATGCAGTAATTTACACATGCCTTTACCCAAGACATATTTGCTGGATCTCTGATTAAAGAGATTAGAGTAAGAGCAGCATATTGCACGGAAACAAAGAAAATCATCTGTTCAAGGAAGCTACAGCAGTATTGACATCAGCTGATATTTAGGGAACTATAGTTATGGGCTGATCAAAAGGCCTGGAATGACAAAACTCTCAAACCTATAAATAATTATAGACAATTTGTCAAGGCATTACCGTGCCTATGCTGAACAACAAAATACTGGAAGCATCTATGCATGGAGAAAATTGAATATATAGGCAAAAGCACATTTGTGGCTGCGTCTAAATAATTCTTCAGAACCAGATGATCCACTTTGGTCGACCTACCTTACTAAAGTCTGGTTATGCAGATCCCACACTGCAATGTTGCCATCGCTACAGCAGGAGAAGCACACCTTGGAATCAGGGCTGATAGCTAGGGCATAGCAAGCTGGAGCAGAAGATGTCAGCTCTGCTTTGATGCGAGGAGTTGGAGCTGCCAGGTCCCAAATGGATAATGTGCTGGCTTCCCCGCCAACAATCAGGGTGCGGCCGTCAGGGAGCAATCTGCAGGAACGGATGTAGTTGTCTCTGTTCTGTGGAGACAGAAGCCATCAAGAGATTACTCATGAGGAAAGAAAACAGCATTAACATGAGAGCAGAAATCCATAAAAGTATTGTATTCCCTCCTGGTTTTAATGAGCCATTTATACTTATGACAATGATAAAGTGTATTAATGCCAGAAAATTACATGACATTAGGCAAGTACTTCAACTTGATCTACAAAATTCAGCAGTGAGAGATATTTAATCTTAATTAGCATCAAAATGCAAAGACCTGAACCCAGCCCAAAACAATTCAAGATAGCTGAATTTGACAGCTGGTGTAGAAAGTTGTATTTTCATACTCTGTTTATTTCAGCACATTAACCTCTCAGCATGGGGGAGTACCAAATTCCCTGCACACTTTCCCCCTTCCCATTCCAGTGAGACTTGCTGCCATCATATAGGGGATGTCAGAGGAAAATATTTGGGCAATTTTCCTCCTTTGTGTAGCAACTTGTGTAGCAATTCATTATAAGTCTACACGTGCTGCACACGTTCTCATTTTACTGCCTCTGTAACAAGCAGCATCATCTCACCAAGAACTGGTAAATGACAAGAGAAAAGCTGCTAACAATAGTTCATCTTGTTTGCACATTCAAATAATTTGTGCATAACACTCAGGCATATTTTTAATTGCCACATTAAGACAGGTCAATGCATTCACAAATATGTGACACAATCCCCAAATATTTATAGAGAATACAGCTGCAAGGCAGCATGATAGGGTATCAACAAACTGCAAGATTGTCAGCAAATGTCAAAGTTTATAAACAATATTTGCTGTGCTGCCTTTGATCTTTCCTTCTACCACAGTTTTAGGATATTAAAAATGTTTTGATTCTTTGTGGGGAAAAAAACCCCACAAGTATGGTGAGGAACATATTTCAACCTCAGCTCTAATAGAAACAACAGAATTACAAATGCAATACCAACCTGTGATACCATGACAGAAACCAAATACCCACTTGCCCTTTACACATCAGTGGTATCACTGCAATCTTAACACAACATCCTATCTTCTTTCAGTGCTGTATGCTGCTGTTCACCTACCAGGCAGTCCAGCTGAGAGACAGGGCTCTTGTTGCCAGGGTGGCTGATGTCCCAAACCTTGACACACCCCTTCCCACCCGTGTACACGTGTCTCGTGGGGTTGCTGATGGTAACTGCACACACAACTTCCCCGTGGTTCAGGGTGTTGATCTGACGGGCATGGCGAGGGATTCCTGGGCCGATCAGGGCATCAGGAGGGAAAGGAACTGGCTGCATCTGGCCATCTGCAGTAACATGAAAGGAGTAGGCTCTTTTGGGGAAGGGAAAGAGAGAAGACAAATCAATTTTAAAAATCAGTCATTACAGAACTACAATGCAAGAAAAACACAGTTTTTTTAATCTTAGTTCTTTGCTAATCAACTTATGAAAATCAGAGCTACAGTGCCAAATAATACAGGCAGATGAAACTCCAGGAGGAGACAAGGATTCACAATAGAAATTTTCAGCTTACCTCAGCTGAAGTATTTGTGTAATGGGGAAAAATCCCAGGTTAAAGTCCACCCTAAACTCCACAGACCAAGGTCATGGTTGCTATCCCTCAGCCACTTGGATAATCTAAAGACCTTTCACCCCTGGTTTCTAGGTAGCAGTTCCAAGTCTCATCACCACAAGTCCTACAGCAGCAATCCCTCACCAGGCACTACTCTCATCCTTCCAAGAGACTTACACCTGTTGCCTTGCAGTACAACCAGCCAAAGTTTTGCTTGATTACTGCACCTCATCTTTAACATCTCCAGTGTCTCTGCTTATATATCCCTCTTTCTATCTGCAAAGTAGTACTTTAGACAGTAAATAAAAACATATAGTGTTGCACACAGATTTCATCAGTGAGCTGATATCATCTTCTCATAATTATGTTTTCTTGAATTAGTACATTGAAAAACCTGAAAGGCTCAGTTTTCCAGGTACTTTTGGCACTTCAGAAATACCTTTTATTTGTATTCATTGAAGGATTTCAAGTTTATGGGAACTGAGGGTTGAGGAAGTGACGTTCTAGCACTGAATAAAAACACTCCTCAGGGAAACTACATGAAATTATTTTTTCATGATCACTGAAAAGTTTAAAGTCAGCTCTACTCAAGGACAAGGGCACAAACACCAACTAATGAAGGTTTTAGGTGCAGGGGGGTGGGTCTTTGTTTGCTTATTTTAAGTAATAATGAAAGTACTACTGTAAAAGGCTTGTTTTTGCTAAAAAGTGAGCTCCTTTTCTGTAACTTCTGTTGTAAGTGCATCCATAGCTCATTCTTTTGATGCTCTTGTTACATCAACATCATCCTTCAAGAGGCCAAAATTGATAAAAAATGTTGAGAGATGAGTATTCTTTTTTTTTTACTAATGAGCTGCCATCTCCCTACCAAAACATTTCTTTTACTAATATATTCTTTTGTTCAGAATGTCACTCTCTTTTCCAAATCTACTTTCTTCCTCAGAAATCTTCAATCACTGTAGCTCAACTATTAGTATCACATCCATCTTCCAAGAACCCAACAATAGATATTTCTATTAAATCTTCTGTTCTGAATAATAAGCTAGTATTTTCAAGGTATTTTATTATGTGTTCCCAAGTATCACACAGTTTGAACAGAAGAAAGATGCCTGGTTCTGGAACAGACATCACAAAGCAACTGAATCTGCTCTGCTCCTGGGCATAAGGTATTCCTTTGAAAAAGCATGAAGAGAGATGAAAGAATGCTACAGCTCTTTCATACAGAAAGTAAGACTGGAAACAATCAACCCATGCAATATCAGAGTTTTTTCTTAAGGGTAGAAACTGGTTAACAGTAACTGCTCTTAAACAGAAGAGAAACTAATAGTGCACATGTATGCAATTCTTATACTCATTCATGTTTCACGGATGGACAGATAAGCAGAAAGCTTGCTGGGAGAGTACACAGAAATAGAGGATGAGCAAGTGCAAAAGATGACATCTTTTTCTGTCACAGAAATGTCAGGAATGGGAAATGCAATATAGGAAAGGAAGTGCAATGTTCACTCCCTTACCTGTACACAAGGCACACAGTTTATCAAATGTATTTTGTCCCAGGAGACCCTTTCTGGCTCTTTGTATGAAGAATTACAGTAATGATAAAGGCTTAGCTAGAAACCCATTCCTTTCTGTGAAGAAGAATGGAGACAAAACAGTCCCAAAGTAGCTATTCACTAAACAGATCGGACACAGGACAGGAGAGGAAGCAGAACAGGAATGGCAATAGGACTGCTTGAGGCTGAACTGCTCAGGTTCATCGACAGAGTCCAACATAAGAGTCATAGCATTTAAGACACTGAAAAGCTTGGCCCCATCGTGGGCTCCAGATCAAAGTCAGTTGCAGAGTATTTGTTAGCAGTAAGAGTACACAGAGCTATATAGCTTTGAAGTTTCAGCCCGCCCTTGCTTTTATCATGGACTGAAGCAAAACAATTAAGCATGTATTAGGCAATTTTTTCCAGCACGTCCAAGATGAATAATCTACTTGTTCATGACTTTTTCTTTATTTGAAGGTTACAGCTTAAATGTTCTGTTCAATTCAAAATACCTAAATAATTAGTGTTTTGAAATGCTTAGGTGCATACACAGAGCTCTTCAGTTCTTGCTGAAGCAGGGTGTCAGGAAGACAATAGAAACATTTTTTTCTTCCTGTTTACTGTAGAATTGTAATGACTCTTATGCTTTGAAACATCAGAATACTACCCAGTGTATTTTTTAATCAATGGAGAAACACAGCAAGAAATTCAAACACCAGCAACATCCTGCCTAAGGTAACCTCTCCTGACAACCCACGAAATAT
>JAOTQP010001589.1:457265-467962 GCA_026413545.1 Cichladusa arquata
AAAGGCCGAGTAGAAACACAACATTAAATGAATTGATGACTTGAAAAATGTATTTGTTTCTGCAATGATACAGCATAGCCTTTCACAAAATATTTTTATACTATGTTCCTATTACATTTATATTAATTTACAATTTGGAAGGCAGTAGATTGTAATGTGAATTCAATTTAATATTTCTCAACTTCACCCTACAGAAAGCAATTTGCTCTAAAACGAAGAAAAATAATCACCAATAAACTACAAATTAAAGTGGTGTCTAAAGAATTAAACTACTATACTTATTTAAACAGAAATATTTGTTTTCATAAATTTGAAGCCATACAGTTTCAATTTTTCACCATCTGGTTAGCTATGTGCTATAGATACCATTTTAATCTTTGGTTTCACTACTTAATAAAGTAATAAATTGAAAGTCCCTACTAGAAAGATAAAGTAGCTAATTATCACTAGCACATTAAAGGGTGAGCACCACATTGGGCATTGGGGCAATGCACACTGCTTAATGGTTTTATTGCTTGATGGATCTGACCTTATACTGATATGAAAAGATCCTCCTGCAGTATTCTCACCTGATATTAGCAGAAAAAATGGAGACAATTCACCTACTGACAGCAGGCAGAACCTCACTTCCCAATCTGAAATAAGGCCAGTGTACTAGGCCTGACATTATTTTGCTTCCTGAGTCAATTACTACAGAACAAGTCTAAACACTCCCACTTTTAACTGTCACACCCCTTTCCTGGCATGGAACTAGCCTAGCAATGCCCCTGCAGAGCTGCCTTCTTTTCCCTTCAACATAAAATACACCTTCCATGTAAAGATCAGTGACTTCATGGCATGGATTTCTGCTGCTTTTGCTGACAGATCTAAATTGATTTCTTATGCTAGGTAATAAAGATATGTCACATACATAGACAACGAGCTATGGTCTAGATCTTCCTATGGACCTAATGCCTACTATGTTCACTGTGTGAGAGACAACAGTGTTACTCATACTGAGTTCCTTCTATTGTTTGCAACAGCTTTTCAGCCTATAACCACTAATAAGGACTTAACTTCATTCAGAAATACTGAGATGTTACAACATCCTCACAGTTTCCACTGACATCAGACTCCTGCAAATAATCCTGTACTGACCCACACCCAGGTTCCTGAGTGTGCAAGTCCACAAATTCCAAGAGAGGTCCTTAGATTTGCAGACTGTGAAAGAAAACCCCATTAAAATATACCGTTCAGCTGACAGACTCTACCCTGTTCCTTGATTAAAACATCAGTGGTCTCCTAACAGCTGCCTTTAAGAAGTTGGAATAGGATAGTTACTTAGAGAAACGAAGTGATTCAGCACTATGACTTGGCAGGCTGTAACTTAATGGGCCAGAGTCCTTGTTTTTGTAACTATTAAAATTTATAGAGAAATGAAGTCTTTTTTACACTGCTGTTTTCTTCCAATAAATTGCATTAATCTACTAAAAGAATAGCATTTTCCTACTAAACAATGCTGAGTTTGCTCACATGTAATAATTATATCAGACATGGGAAAAAGTACTCTTTGGTGAAAATAGGTTACACTTAGTTTGTATTTGAGCAAAACATACCAGTTTTTCATTTTCTGCTTCGGTAGAACATTTCTATTCATGGTAAATACACCACAAAATGCTGACAAAAAACAATGAACATTTATAGAAAGGCCGAGAACATCATCATGTTCACATAATTTGCTTAGGAAGTGGAACAGTGTCTTTCTAGTGCTGGACACACAGTATTTTTTGCACTAGGCTATAGAGCACAGCATGCTACGATTCAGTCTCTGTTTTGGCCAGTGCTGAGCACAGTGCTAACTGAAATGGCCTCCCACCAGAAGGGCCATGCTGTTTTCTCTCCAACACCATCAGGGCGCTGCTCCTGGTGGAGTATCAGTGCCATACAGGTGCAAATTAAATCAGTATCAAGAGAGCCACGCAAGCCTCCTACGCAGCCATAAAATTCTCACCAGTATACTCACTGTCTGCTTGGGATAATTAATAGCTCAAATTGCTAGGGAAAAAAATCAGTTTTACCTCTACCTTCCACTGGAATTTAGCTGCATCAACATAGATAGCTCACAGCGTAATGTGGCAGAAATCAGTGTGGAAATCATAAATCAAACTGTACAGCCATCCAGCTGCAAGCCCCAACTCCCCATATGCTGACTTCTCCAGAGAAGACCTGGCCTGAGCATACTAAGTGATAATTAAATGGAATCAGTGTTAAAAGTAATGACTAGAGATGACAAGATGAAAAGCCTTCCTACATGTTAAAGCTGGTAACACTTTAAAGCATTCACGAGTATGACCATTCCCCAGTGTACCCTTACTACTATGCCAAAGTGATGTATTTGGAGTGGAATAATTAAAACAATAATTCCCAACAAAGTGGGAATTACAAGATAATTGACCATACTGAAGTATTAAGCAAACTGCAGTAAAAGCCAAGGATGTTCAACGCTAAGGTCAATTACAGTATAATTATCTGAATGACATTATAGCTGTTATAAAGACTGTTGAAAGTATAAAAGAAACTATAAAAATGGATACAATATGCATCGCAGGGAAACGACCAGGCATTAATGCTTTGTTGGCTGATGCCAATGTTATAGATGGAAGGGCCAGCTCTGGAGTTTGGACTCGGGCACTGCCCTAGGTTTGGGCTTAGAGCACTAGTCTGCCTAACACTGTGAGCTTAAATTAGAAGGAGAAAAAAAAAAAAAATTAGGGTTAAGACACCCTAAGAGTGAGATGAAGACTGCTCTGGCATGAGGTGGGAGTGTCCCCCAGATAGATGAGAGGTCAGGGCAGAAGAAAAAAAAGCAGTGCAAATACAGCCTAGAGAACATGTACTCAGGAAGGAAACTGCAGCCAAGGGCTCCCACAAAGCAATCCTAAGGGCTCTAAAGTAACACCAATCTACCTGCTTAACAAATGAATTCGTTTACATACATCTATATGCACAGACACTTTGATTAAACTCAGGATGACGGTGTGAAATGCTGTGGGTTGATCTACCATAATGGAGCATTTGCATAGGGATTCTGCTTCCTGAAGTCACCTACGCTTACACAGCCCTTTTTTTGCTGACATTATTATTATTATTATTATTATTATTATTATTATTATATTACCGTTATTGTTATTATTACATCCCAGTATCTGCATGGATGGACATGGATTTTATCCTCTTTGCTTTAATTTTTTAAGCACACTCTCTGCAGCTTTTAGGCAAACAGATTTTCTTTACAATACCCTTACCTTAAGGTTTAGATAGTGGGTCATGATCAGGCTGATCAGTCAGGCAGTACAACCTGGACCACAGCTCTTCCAAAATGGTTCATTAGAGGAGGCTGGTAGTCAAGTGTTGATCCCACATGTATCACTCACTGGTCATGGTGGACTTCTTCAACATTTTCATGTCCTCCTTTTCCAACCTTTCTCTACTCGCCCAAACTAAAACCTAACTTCCACTCAGCCATACCATGATCAATTTTTTTTTGTTGCTGTTGTCTTATTCATTGCCTTTTCCCTGTAGTTGCATTTTCTGATAACAGACAAAGCTTCAGTAATTGTCAGTGAAAAATGCAACTAACTAGCGAGGAAAGATACAGAAAAAATCCAATTTTAACATCACATGACCCGGTCTGAGCTAACTGCACTGAGTTTTGTAATCAAGCATGTGATAATTATTTTTAATACAAACTATGATTAAAATGCAAACTTTGAAGTTTTATATAGCATTTTTAACCACTAATTAACTTCACTAATTGCAAAATTAATGAAGTTAATTAGAGGATAAGAGTGCCATAAAAAAACATCAAAGTCTAGACGTGCAGTGCTGCCTGCAAGAGCAGCAAGAAGGCCACAAAAAATCGAGAATAAAGAGAAAATGTAGGGTCAGCAGTCTTCAAAATCCAAGCGTTCTCAAAAGTGTTACATCAAAACAAATAGAGATATATGTGTATATTATGCATACGTGTGTGTAACTTCATAGAAAATGCCCATGTAACTGTTTACAGTTACGTGATGTGCTTACCATTGGTGGTACCACTGGAGTGTTTAATCTGAGTTAATTAAAAGCATCATAGTCTAGATGCTATGAAATGGGTGATAAAACGAAGCAATAAACTACTATGGTTGCACACATTAATTCCAGTTGTATTTCAACATATACTTATCAATTTGCTGGAAAAGCTGAGAGGCCCACACAGCAACAGTTGAAGATACCTAACAATTTTGATGTATAATCCTATCAGCATGCGATGACACTTTCTGGCCCCTCCTGGTGTACAGTTTCATATTGGTGACAAAAGTAGATGTTTAAAGCAATGGTGAGGTCTGCTGGCTAGTCTTTCACAGATGGATTTTTGCAACAAATCCGTTAAAATACAGCTTCTCCACTAATCACTGGCTGAAGGATATAACACACATAAGGCCTAATCACTGTGAGGGTCAGAAGGATGGGGAGAACTAATGCAGCTTTAGGACACACAGCGGAGCAGTAGAAGAACACAGATGAAAGTGAAAAAAGGAAGGCCAGGTTTAGGTTAAAGTTAATCCTAGCACGGGCACATGAAGGTAGTGAAATCGAATGTGCCAAGAGCAACAAGCACCCTTTGGTAAGCAGAACAGTTTGAACACAGGACCTGGCTTCAGCAGGGAACAAAAGAAAAAAAAGCAGATGGCAGGAAAAAGAGTTAAACATTTCTGATGGGTTTACAGAAGCCTCGAAGTTCACAAATTACATTTACTAGGAAGTATGTTCTCACCCACATTTTGCTGCTTGCTAACATTGAATTTAATTGACAGTAAGACAACCTGGGCACTGTTAAACATCCACCTCCACCTGATCTATAAAGCAATTCACTTGATCCATTCTCTCCATTCACCACCCTGAGATTCTATCTCCTCCCTTGACCAGACCCCAAAATAAGAATACATGCTTCAGAACACAGCAGAGTAGGTAATTTAGATGGAGTGAAAAGATCTGCAAGAAGGTGTTAAGGCACAAATTGCAACTGGTATAGACAACAGAGTAGGTGAGCCCCAGGGCATATGCAGGCTGCAAATATCAATCCTAATGATCCCTAGAAAGGAGAAGCATTCCAACATCACAAGCTTGGAGATGCTACCACAGAAAAATGTCCTGCTGGCATTTTAGAAAGTAACTGTGAAAATCCAAGACACCTGCATGTTGGTCATCAAAGACTGCAAGCCTTTAAATGTTATTTCAGCCAAAATCAGTCACTTAAAGGGAAGGGTCAACGATCATCAAGTTACAGAAATTCAGAAGAATTCAGGGTAAATATCTTTGGAAACTGAGCAGTGCTAAGGAAATGTGAAACTATAGTACTGCTCTCTCAAATATTTATTTGGGGTTCCAGTTACTGATGTTTCATGCTATTTCCTTCAGCAGAGACCTGAAACAATTTGAGCAGTTCTAACAAAACAGAAACACAAACAGAAAATAGAGAGTATGGGCAGTTAACTATGGAGAAAGAGCAAGGGAAATAATGTAATCACAGAGTAGGAGAAAAAGCTCAACTAGCTGGAGTGTTCAATACAGCAATTTACTTGTGGGCTCACCACCAAGAAAGAGAGATAGAAGAATAGCCACTAGCCTGCATTACAGGTTTTGAGTCAATGAGATGCTATGAGGCAAGGAAAAGCAGCGGCACACCATGAGTGTTCTTCAAAAGCCAATGATGGACATGCATAAAAATTCCCAACATCCAACGTATCTACAGGATGTCAGCACTAATTATGTTTTTACAGCAACTGCATTTAAACAGAATACACAAGGATACTTGGTTAGTTTTCAGAATTCTAAAAAAACACTACAGAGGGAATGTTTTATGATAGCCATTAAAGGCTTGTTGTCAGTATGCTTTACACTCTGCTCCTGCAAGAATCAGGAAATCCCTCTGAAGAATAACTGAGTTTCGCTCAGAGTCCTCTTTTCAGACCAAGCACTGTAGTAGAACTGTTATCCTTCCACTTTGCAAAGTGATTAAAATGGACTGTAAGGCACTGAGCCAAGATGAATGCAAACACTTTCCTGCAGTGTCTCGAGGCACAAGGGTTATAAAAATCCCTTCAGTACTGGCAACAAAAGTCAGGAGGTAAAAAATACACACATCTACACCTCCTAGACTCCCCATGTTCCAGCAGCAATGATCAGGCTTTAAGTGTTGCCTTCTCCAGGGATATTTAAGTGGATTCAGTTTTCATGTGACAGGTCCTAATAACTTTCTCCAGGGATTTACATTTCCTATCTATTCTCCATTTTGAACAGAAAGATCTAACCCAGTGCTAATGAGCCTCTTTTTTGTTGCTTTAAAACCACAGAGATCACATCTGAAGACAGTCCCACAAGACACGCAATTTATCTTCCTTCCATCAGGTACTCTGCCCCAGTATCCTATATTTTCAGTTTTGGTTACATCTAACAAAAGGCTATATTCATGGCAAAAACAGCAGTTTTGAGTTTTCACATTTCTGCTCCTTTCCAATCTATCCATATGTATCAACCCTCCAGGGAAAAATACTTTCATTTTCTTCCCTTCTGCTTGTTTGTCTCTAAAGGATTTTATAGTTATTTTGCTGCAGAGATGACCTAGGAGATGATAAGAAGACAAAGCAAATTATTGTTTTAACTGAATAATTCACGAATAGAGCTGATGATTTCTTTCTACATGTTCTGACTAGTTATCTCCCTTATCCCTATTTTTAATCCTATTTGCTCCTTACTTGATTAGTAGAAAAGTGATGGGAAAAAAAAAAAGCCTTCAAAATGCTACCATGATTACAAAAAGCCACCTAAAATTCAATAGAAACACTCATTCCACATCCTGACTGCTTCTGTCAGCAGAAACACATTCACATGCTTTTCTCAGGTATTAAGCAAGAGACTAGCAATTTGGTCCTTCTTCTCCATTAGATTTTTTGTGGCTTCTGAAGGCTTGATTTATTTTCTGTTTTTTTAGTACCCTACATAATTTAGGAAGCCACAGCCACTGGTAAGTGTCCACTGAAAACAGAATTTCATTATCCAATCAAACCCTTAATTGGGCGGGTGAATAAAACAACCGAGTGCTATTAAATGTTTGCAGATTGCAGGTCATGCTGATTCTGAAACAAAACATTCTCTTAACCTTCTATTAAAAGTATCTTTCATAAAAAAATATACTATTCTCCTTTCTGCCCAAATAATATCCTAGCCCATTATATCTGCCTCACTTCATCTACCTTCACTTACTTGTGTTCCCAAGACCCTTGTTCAGGAAATTGTCCCATTTCCTATTCAGGAAAGCACTTGAGCAGATGCCAGATTTGAGGCACACACTTTGATCTTACAGAAGTCACAAAGCAGAGAAAGCAATCAGAGGAACGTACATATGTGCTGAACTTTAGATGCCTACTGTGCACTACGCTGAATCTGGACTTCAGCCTGCTGCAAAAATAATGGTCCTCAGTTTCACTCTTCAAATCAAGGGCTCTGCTAAGTGGAATGGATGGAGGAGTGGTGGGAACACAGGTTCTGCAGTCAGCCTTAAACCAGTTACACCAGTATATAATAGCACATCCTAAGT
This sequence comes from Cichladusa arquata, assembly GCA_026413545.1. Lineage (NCBI taxonomy): Eukaryota > Metazoa > Chordata > Aves > Passeriformes > Muscicapidae > Cichladusa > Cichladusa arquata. The sequence continues at coordinate 464,884 of JAOTQP010001589.1, forward strand.
ATAACACCTACTTTTGAAGACTGAAAAAATAAAACACATGGTCCTTTCTGCCAGATTTTTAGATGTGTTACAACTCATGAACATCATAGAGTTTTGCCAAGAGAAGAAGCAGTAGCTTTTACTTCTCTGGGCCTTCCATTATTAATATTAGATAGGTCACACTGTTAATGTTTTAAACGTTAAAAGCACAATCAAATACTGACTTCAGGCTAGCTGGAAATGTTTTGATGTTAGCAATGAGTAGCCAATACATTTTTAATTCAGGTTAGGGAAAAGAAAAAGCAAAAATCTCCCTCTTGTACTCCTCCTGCACTCTGCCAAGTAGTTAAATGTGATTAACTTGGCATGCATGCACATGACCTTCTATTCAAATTAGTTATTTTAGGTAATTTCTGAAGACTCTTGTCTCTCATTTAAGTATTTCATAACACGATCCATCTTTCTTTTAAGGGTCCAACTTGCTTTTAAGGGAAGACTACAGTAAAATCCCTAAAACAGCATTCTGGCAAATGTTCCTGAATTATGTAATTCACTAGGTTAAACTCTACTGTTACAACCATTTTCAAGGAATACGCATATAAACATTATTATTACAGCTACACAATCCTGAATTTAATTTTCCTTTCCTGAATTACTAACACTCTAATGCTGAAATTGATCTGTTTTAAAAACCTCATGTGAAAGGTTTTTAAAATACCATACATGCTCAGGCTCTTTTATTTTGAACAGTTTAGAAATGAGCTGGTAGAAACAGCGGACTCAAAAAAAGTCTTATGTTCTCTAATCTAGAATTAAGTATGTTAAAGAACACCAAGCATGTTTCCAAGCAATACCTATGGCATGGGCTTAGATCTGCAAAGACCTGATACTTCATCAAGGTTCCAGGAAACCATTTTAAAAATTTATTTATAAAACAAAATGAAAGGCGTTTATTTCCATGTGGGATGCCTCTAGAGAAGCTGGCAAGTAACAAGTTTATTAAAATGACAAGTTCAAGGTACTTTCCTTGTTGACTGTAAATAATCTCCCTGTGAGCCAATTAAGAGTGTAGAGATCAAAGGCGCAAGAAGCACTATAAAAACTGGAATTACAGGGTTAAGGGAAAACCTCCACAGGCTCCTTCAATACATATAATTTCCTCTAGGCACCCCTTGACTGGGTGAAACTGTGCAGACAAGCATTTTTTTACTTGCTTTGGAGTACAGCAAAAATCAACACCCACACTTTAAAGGACACCTAAATAGGCAGGTTGATCTTATGCACAGTCAGGAATGAATTTAGTTGTAAAGATTGATCCAGATGAGAAGGCTAAAAGGGAGCTAGGAGGAATGCACAGGATGGCATAAAATAGGCTTCTCTGTTGGGAGGTTATTAAATCTCAAATTACAACAGTTTGTCCATGCATTTCTTCTCCATAACAGCTTGCCAAGATCATTCCTTTTCAAAGCACTAGTCAGAATAGCTAGCAAAGTGTTTCCTAATGCAAGGCTTGACTACAATGATGATCTCTGCACACATCATCTTCAAATTTGAAGAGTGAATGGGGCTTTACATTGAGTACACAGAGCACTGCCAGCATGTCTTCAGCCAGACCTTAAGAGGCTGAGTTGGAAGTCACACCACTGTTTACTGACCAACATCTGAGCTGCTGGAGTATCCTTGCACTGCTACCTTGCTTACTCTTAGTAATAAGCTAAATTCTGTTTTAATATGGAAAATCTTGAATTTTAAAGTGGTTCTTCACTGCTGTTTCCTGCTAACATGGGATAGGTTCTGGACCTGTTCAGTCTGTCCCCTTTTGTTTCACTACCTTTCCTTATCCCTTTTATATTACAGAGTACGAGTGCAGGACAAGCTTTCATTATTTGTTGTTGACGGATGAGACCACCAGAATGCTCACTGTGCATAGCCTTTAGTTCTGACAGTAAATGCAAATTTTCATTTAAAGACACCTAGAGCACCAGATGGAGCCCTTATAGTAAGAAAGCATTAATAAACTCTTTTACAGCACACAAATGTATCCAAAGCTCCAGTCCAGAGATGGAAATCCTTCTTCCCTGCCTGCATGCTCTCCCCACTAGGTACTTTCACTACTGACAAAAATCACATTCCCACATCCGCCTGTAGGGCTGCTCCTCCACAGCAGCCTTGCAGGAAGTCTGCAAGACTCCTCCAGCTGTGCAGCCGACCTTGCTGAGCACCTGGCTAACAGTTGGTGGAGCACTGGGCCCAAAGTCCTTATCTGCAGCTGAACAATCTTGCTCCACGTGCAGAAAGCAGCAAAGCTTCGCCTGTGTGGCCCTGGGCTGGAGGTAACCCGAGGAACAGTTCAGGCACAGTGCTGGGATGTCTGGAGTCACTGCCGCTCCATCCTAAGACGGGCTATCATTGACCCCGGGGCTACGGCACTGTGCTTTGTGGCATACTGTATATATGCTCTGTGACAGCTGTGAACAACAGTATCAAACACAAACTCCCCTTGCCATGACCCTCCCAACAGCGCTGTGGCTTCTGCTGATACTGCTACATATCACAGAATCACAGAATATGCTGAGCTGGAAGGCACCCACAAGGATCATCAGGTCCAACCCCCGGCCCTGCACAGCACCATCCCCAAGAGTCACACCATGTGCCTGAGAGCACTGTCCAAATGGTTCCTGAGCTCTGTCAGCCTGGTGCTGTGACTTTTCTGGAAAACTGTTCTGGTGCCCAATCCACTGGGAGAAGAACCTCTTTCTAACAGCCAATATAAAGCCTCCTTGTCACAACTTCAGGCCATTCCTTCAGGTCCTGTCACTGGTCAGCACAGAGGAAAGATCAGTGCCTGTCCATGCTCTTCCCCTCTCAGTGAAGTTGCACCTGCAGTGAGTCTGTCCTCAGTCTACTCCAGGCTGAACAGACCAAATGATCTCAGTCACTCCTCACACAACTTCCCCTCGAGGCCTTTCACCACCTTTGTACCCTCCTTTGGACACTCTCTGGCAGTTTAATGCCTCTCTCATATTGCAGTGCCCAAACCAGCCCCCAGCACTGGAGGTGAGGCTGCCCCAGCTCAGAGCAGAGCAGGACAATCCCCTCC
>JAOTQP010001589.1:478694-490624 GCA_026413545.1 Cichladusa arquata
AAAAAAAAAAAAAAAAAAAAAAAAGGAAAAAAATCACCACAGCGCCAACAGAAATCTCTACATCAAAAACCTAGTCTGGGTCACACTTTTGACAAAAATTGGTATGTGTTGTTTATTTTCTCCCATTACATTGACAAACATCTATGTAACTTGACCTGCAAATGCATTCTTCATTCCAATTCATCCACCATGAGTAAACTAGTGCAAGACATGAATTCCAGCATCTAAAGTATGATTTTAATTGCATGCTTACAATGAGGAGAACTTGAAGAGATAGAATAAACAAATTAATTTCCTCCCTTTACTTCTTTTCCCCCAGCTATTATACTGTCAAAGCCTTCGCGCTGGAGACCTTTCCACCCACCTCCTCATTCCAGAAAACTTCCTCTTCCTACTCTATGATGTGAAATCATAATCCTGTGTTATCAACATCACAGTCTGTTGCCATGGAAATAATTAGACATGACTGCTCAGGTTAGAAATTACAGCCCATGTATGTATTTGCCTTCTGGGTGAAGAGAGCATCTGGAGAGAGAATATTTGAGTTACCCTAAATCACCAACTGGCAATATAAAAGTTGGACAGTGGGATGCACTATGGGAATTTGATCAGATGTGGACACACCACTGAGTAAGAATCAACCTGTGGTAACGTGCAAAAAGATGTAAGATAAGAGGAAAATGTCCCATTAATAGACAGAAGTGGGTACAAAGCTATTGGGTAAAAGAGGTGAAGGCATCAAAACTGGCAGAAGCAGATAATTCTTTGATACCAGAGTATATGCTCTTACTTTCATTTGAACATAAGTACTCTACACTAAATTAAACTTCCTAGATGACCTCATGAAAAAGACTAAAGATGTGATACCGCATGAATGAAAGAAATTTAAAACTCATTTGGGGTGGGGGACAGAAAAGAAGAAAACACAGCAGGGAGATATACACCTGAGGTTTAGTTTCATGTTCCAGAAGTTTTTCAAAAACCACATGGCTTGAATGACATAATACAAGTTTAGCCATGAAAAGGTTATTAAGAAAAAAAAATCAGTGCCAAAAACTTAGCTCCATAAGATAGACTGAGACAACAAACAAGACCTTGCTAATTAATATTTGTTCTGCTTCAGCAGACAGTTACTGGACGAGACTGCAACAAACAAGCATGTCTCACACAATCACATCATTAATCCACTCACGTTCACCACCTGAGGACCAGCTATGCCCCACAGATATTTATTCATCTGTTCCACAAACAAACAATTACAACACATTTTCTGGAATTAGGGCACCTGTTACATTCGGCACAGCTTACACGCCCAGAGGCAGATATCAATTAATACTGAAAAAATTACTGTATCAGAAGCCAACAGAAGTTACTCATTATTTTTTGGTAATGCTACCCCCCAAAACACCCACAAACATCAAAAACACAACTTTTGCAAAACAGAGTGGTTCAAATCTGCTCATTTAAAACTACCCCTTCGTCATAACAGAAAGCAAAATACATGCAATGCCTCATTCCTGAACAGCAACAGGTACAAACAGAACCTATGGTGTGAGTCTGAAATGTCTGGTTTTTAACAAGCCTGTAAAATGCTTTTTAGCTGAATGATGATTAACTGGCCAAATAACAAAATGATCAGGAAATAAATCCTGTGAATTTCTTTAAATTTGTAACAAGGAACCACATTTTTTTGGCTTGTTTAAAGCACACTGAATGCAGAGACATTTGGCAGGACACTCACACCTCTAGAGGAAGTCCCATTTAGAAGAAACTTGACAATTAGGACAAAGTCCACAGAATACATAACAGCAGCTTATGTGGGGCTCCTCTATCAGCAGAAGAACCAAGTCGGCAACATAATTCTGCTTTACAAAATCTACAGATTACATTTGGTTACATCCAGAAGTCTTGTATTATATGTTGGGGCATTTTTATTTTAAAGTACCTTGTACTTTCCAGAAGTGCATTCACACAGCTCCTCCGAGCATCCAGTTACCTACTGGATTCAGGAGTAAGCAGCCTACGCTTACTTACAACTAAATGAAAAGAGGTCTAAACACTTAACAATGGCTAACAGCTTGAGAAGCACTGGAGCATCTGCTACCACAAATGTAAATGGAATGTGGGAATCGCATCCATCCACTTTTCCTGCATTGCCCACATGTGTAATTATTAGCTTGCACAAAGATTAAGGCAAAAGTAATTTCATTTCTAAACTCACTTCAATTTGCCCTGACAGACTTTTCCCAATTCACCAGCATGTTGGCCAGAAATCCACCCCAAAGCTGTATTTTATGCATTATTTCAGATCTTTTCCTCTAAAATTCTTTTCTTTCCCCTAGAGGAATCTCAAACTAGCTGTTTTACTCCTGTCACAAGACTGCAATTTTCAATTATTGGCACTTGCTGCTGCTGAGACAGATTAAAATGAAAAAAGGTTTCATCACCTTGGCAAGTCCTGCTATTGGCATAGTCTCTGCCTCAAATAATTTAAAAAACAGATGAAAAGAGTCCCAACAACCAAAAAACCCAAAGAAACAAACCAACCAACCCCAAAAGAAAGGCAATGCAAAACTGGCATATAAAGAACAAGAGATCTTTAGAAGTGATAAAAAGTTATTACACGTGTGAATTCACATGTTTCAGAAAACTCTGAGGTTCTTGAACAATCTGACATCCAGACTACCTCTGGCAGGCCCACAACCCATCCAGCATCTGTGAACTCCTTCACTCCACTTGCTGCACTGAGAGTTACAGGAAGAGAGTGCTAGCACTACACTACTTTCTGTCAGGTGGAACTTTTTTTACACAGTATGTTTCCATAGCTTCTCCAAAGGGAATATATTAGAAAAGGAACTTTGTTAGGCACCAGAGAAACTTTTGCCACACTTGTCCCAGAGATGACACCAGGACTGGAAAGAAGGACATGCCTCCTGCACCAAGAGTTCTCACAGGACGTGGAAAAACACGAGTGCAATTAGCAAGGAAGAATCCACTTAAAACAATAATACTACTTCTTTTTTTTCCCCTCTTTTAAAAAAGGGAGTTTTACGTCTTTGGAAAGAAGACACACCAAGTGCTCTGTGAAAAGCTGTTAGGTTAACTGCAGAGCTGTTTGCCTTTCTGTCTAAACACATTCTATTCCCTCAGAGCCCTTAAGCCAGGGCTGCACTTTGAGCACAGCCCTGGCGCATGCCAGCCTTCCCTTCCTTTTGTCCTCTCCACAGCCTTGCCACTGCACAACGAGCACTCCCATGACCCAGTTTACTGCCTTTAGAATTTTCCCACACTTCAAACTTTGCAAAGAATTTGGAGGACTGGATCCAAGAAGAAATCAAAGAGCTCCCAAAGCTGCACTTCTCCACAGAGCTTGCTGTGTCAATGCTGATATATTATTTAGGAACAACTTCTGGACAATCTCATGTTATCTGAAGGTGACTACTCAGTTTCAGCAGTGAACTACTCACTCCAGGGAGGTGCTGGGGAGGAGCAGGCTTAACATGTCACATTTGGTGGAGTGAGGCAAACTGCCTTTTCCCTGGCCTGAACTAACAGGAGAGAGTTAGGACCAGCACAGCTAGAGAAGCAAGTTTCAGTAAGAAAACTGTCCAGCAAATCCAAAGCACTGTAAGTAGAGGCAAGAAATGGGTCATTTCAGCCAAATTCCTTTCTTTGTAGAAATGGGTACTCTACCTTTGTTATCTGAATTGCACACTAAAGCGTAAATTTGCACTTCATGTGCTATTTTAAAATCCACCCTGCTTAATAATCTATATCAGCAAGAAAACACTTTAAAGTGTCTCTCACAATTAAACCCAGGCACAACCTTATATAAATCAAAATTTTGCTACCATATCAAAACGTTACACTGGGGCTGTATAGCATTGCCCATATCCTCATTACATGCTACACTAATTACTACCAGCAGATTCAGAATTTTCTGCACATTAGAGGCTTTTAGAGGAGCTATAAAAAATTTCAGGCATCATTAATTTAAATTTGTATTGAAATTTCCTTTTGACAGATGGCCAAAAATTACTTACTATTTAGAGTACCAGAGCCTGCCTGTTTGCACATTGGAAGAGGAAAGGGAAAAATTAAAAGGAAGAAGGAAATTTATGTCACATTCATTACCTGTTAAATGTTAAGGAGCATTATCCTGCATGAATAAATTATTTCATACAAGCACACAGACTCCAGCTGGTTCTGGCTGACAAAAATTGTCTCAAGTCACACAGCAGACAATCATAAAAAGCCTCTCTTAACCGGGAACCACTTAAGGGAGGAGGGATCGATTGAACAAGCGACTAACTGCTACTCTGGGCATCACTGAAAACATTTAAGGAAATTAGCAAACTATTTCACCTTGCAAGTCTGGCAGTAAGCCCCATAATGCTGACACACAAGCCAATTCACAACTGAGCACCGTGCTAGACAAACATCTACTTAAAATTTCAAAGTAAACTGCACAAAGTAGATGCCCTTGTTTCCTTCTGGAAGCTGTATGAGTAATAGCACTTTTGAATCAATCCCAGACAAAACCAGGCTTTTCAGTACAAATGCTCCCCCTGACATCCATGCCAGCATAAACACCCCAACACCTCACCAATGTTACAGAAACATGACTAGCATATATTGTTTAGACACAGTGAATGGCATATATAAGCAGCTCTCCTCAGTCACTTTCTTGAATGAAATCATCATGGCTCCAGCTGTAGAGGTAAGCAGCCTCACTCAAGAAACTACGAGGGTTTGTGCTCTCACAGTTAAGTATCTGCCCCACTTGCATTTGTTAGTTTGAGTGCAGGAGAAAGGAAAATGGACTAAACTTATCTGCTCGCAGTGAAGAGTGGGTGTTCTAGGAAATTGTCATTAATGTGTGCTCCCGCCTGGGCACATAAAGCAGTAATAGCAGTTCCAGCCCTCACGACAAAGAGGCTGAAGTGAAATCCAACACGCTGTTGTCTTATGTCAGCAGATAGACAGCTTCAGTGCCTTTGCAGCTCACGGTGAAAACTGACAGCTCCTGTCAGCTCCTGGTTGTCATGCAGAGCCACGTGTGTAACAGCAAAACTGACAACTATTGGCTCAGTTGCGCTTGGCTGGGACACGTCAGGAGTGCCAGTGGCAGAATGGGTGTGCTGGGATAGGCTGTGGGACACGACCCTACCTGTAGTGCCAGAGAACCAAGGTGTTAGCCCTGGTGTCAGCCCTTGACAGACAGGTCTCTGGTGAGGGCAAAGCATGTGCCCAGAACCATGTTTCTCCCAACACCAACAAGGGCACATTAGTAATATCTGCCTGGCAAGATCCTGCTAATCTTGTCTAATGCACACTAGACTCATGCTGTGAACATCTCCTCCATCACTTGCCCAGCCCCAAGAATATATTACATCTTCCTAAAAAAAGCAGGACTAGAAACTTGACAAACTGTTTCTAAGGGCTCAATAAGGTTGGTATAGGTCTTGACATTTCTAAGAGAAGTGTATCTTTTTTTTCCACACTCAGCAGCACCTAATAAGGCTTGATCTGGTGTTTCTGAAAACCATGCAAACTAGGAGAGCAGGCCCATCAAGGAAGAGGACAGGGCTAATGTGCAGATGGACACATCTCTCCATCTGCAGCACGAAAACCCCAGGAGTCTCTGAGAGACTCTGGTGGCTGTCAGTATGGAAAAGTATCACATGTCACTGAATCATACTTGTATCTATTACTGAATGCTCAAAATTATGTAAGTTGCAAGGTATGTTATTACATCTACTCAAGAACACCACCTTAATGGGATTCAGGTATGCTGCAGAGTCAGTCAGAACCAGAAAATTAATTTTTGGAAAAGGAAGGTAGAATCCTCAGTGCAAGCTTCAGTGTCACATTTATCAGGGTAGAGAGAAGGGCAGCTCACTCCTCTCCAACTACAGGACAGCAGGCAGCACCCCACATCTTCCCCTGTGAGCAACAGAGCTCTCCTTCCTCAACGTTATTATAAGGAAATACCAGAATTACAATTTACAGCCTCCAAATTACTTAAGACCACTGATTTATTCCTCCTCAAAAGCTTGGACACAGGCCCTGGGCAGACCTTTCTTTCCATCCAAGAACAGTCTCAATGTTGTTCCAGTAAACTCACTGGTCAGCATGTTGCTTGCAATCCTAGCTGCCCCACTACCAGCCATTGCCCCAATGTGACACACAGGTTATGCAGGGTGCCGCCAATCAACACAAGCATCACAACCATTTTGTGACTTTTTCCACCACTCTGTGCCACGCTTCAGAAAAATGCAGCTGTTGAGTTACCCTTTACACCTATGAAATGGATTCCTACCTTGATGGAGTCTCTGTCTGCATGCAGAGTAGCCCCCGTACGTAAGGAGGGGGGAGATACAGCAGCAGGGGATGGGCATGTGGGGGAAGAGAGAAAGAGAAAAGTACTAGTTAGTTTACATAAAATTATACATTTATCATACTCTGAAGAAAGAATCCTGATGTCTGTTAAATAATAAATTGCACAGATGTTAACTTTTCTGTACAGTTAATTATTAATGTTGTACGGCCAGATTTATAAAACTGGATTCTAGCATTTGAACACAACTTCTGGCTACTGCTAGATAATAAACACTAAAGTAATTACCTAGGAACTCTTCTGTATATTCCTCCCTCTTCCCTCCCTTTTGCTTTCTTTAAACAGGAGAACTTTAAAAAAAAGGAAGGGAAACAAAGCCACACGCTCCTCTGGCAGCACCTACCTCTTTGGTGATCATTATCATGGTGCTTCTTCTCGTCTTTAATTGGGAGGTGGGACTGGCCCCCCAGTGCACTGGAGAGTGCCAGGAGACCAGCACTGCTGCCAATGGGTGGAATGGCTGGAGGCTGCAAGCCCGAGGGGTGCGGGGTGAGCGGCACGGGAAGACCATGTCCATGTGACAAGTGCTGGGCCTGGAGTTGTTGCTGCTGTGAAAAACAAAACACAGATATTGAATTTGTTCAGGGAGCTGGGGATTGTCTGATTGACCACCTACATCAACCGCGACTGATCAGATCAATCAATGCATCTGATCGATCCAAGCTATCAATGCTCACAATCATCCTGGGGCCTTAAAAATGTCCAGAGGTTTGGACACAACATATTTGGTAAAACTCAGACTGAACTGGAAAACAGCAACGACAAAAATTTTAAAATTTAAAAAAAAAACCTAATGAATGTTACCGTTTCAGTGATTTTTTTTTTTTTCAACAGAGGTATTATTATTTTCTCTTTTTAGTAGAAATGCACCATGTACACATCTAATCAAAACATATGTAACTGTAAAAGCAGTTATATGATGAAAAAAAAAGCTGAAAATTGAGAAAATTAGTGTTAAACAGTTCTCCCAGCGCTATTGCACAGCATGCAGTGAAAGTTAATTTGAAAGAGAAAACCTGAATTAACAATCCAGAAAAGGAAACTGGTTGCAGCCACCGTTTTAAGCCCTTTAAGTGTCCTCAGCGGTACTTGAGCAAATTACTAAAGAAAATCTAATGTAGCAAGGCTTGGGTCCTCCTGTAGGCTTGCTCAATAATGCTGAAATAATTGGGCACTCTGTGCACGTTTAGTGATGCTCGAATGAAAAGCTAGAGGCCTGCCCTTGTACTCTTCTCTAGCTGCTGACTCTGTGTTGTGACAGGTTTATTTGAGTGGGACTGTGATGCATGCACCAGTAACTGCACTGACAAGAGTTTAAAGTCATTTTTACCAGTACACTGGCAACACATAGAGAAAGCCCTTGAGAGGTTTGAATTGAAGTGCTTGACCTCAACCAGGGCTGCTAGCTCTGCGCTATACTAACCACTGTGGGGTAGATAGACTGTTGCTATTTGTTGGGAAGGCAGGGGAAAAATGCCCTGACAAATCAAACAACAAAAACCAAACACGTGAAAATGTTTAGTTAAATATATCCCAAGAGAGATCTGTTCAGGTCTTACACACTAACCAACCATCCAACTAATTTCTGTTTTCTAATTTCAGATTACCCCTGAAATCTTCTTTTCATTTTCAAGCAGCTGTTGCTCAGAGTAAGTCAATTCCCAAGTCCTCCAGGACTGTTCTCTCCCACCTGCATGTCTGTACACAGGACTATAGAAGAAATAAAAACTTAACTTGCTCTGCATAAAATCATTCCACTTTAAACTTCTAAGACTTGAGCCCTTTACTTGCATAAGGGTGAGCTGAAAGGAAAAGGCTGCAAGTCACAGCACACTAGATGACCCTTGCAGCACACTGCACATATACCTCCCTTGACACTCCATCCTGAAAGTACAGATCCTTCTCTTCTGCTTGGAAATAAACTTCATGCAGTGGAATCAGACTGTCAGTGGCACACACACATCATCTAACCCAGATCAGCGCCAGGGAAAAGAGAGTAATGATCTACAAGAAATCTATGGGGGAATAAAAATACAAAAGAGGGCTGGAGGTGGACAAAATCAAGACCAACCAACCAAAAACCCAGAAAGAACATTCTTCCAAGTGGAAGAAGAAGGAAAGGCTAAATCTTTTTCCTGCTTGCGAATTCATGTCATTCCAGCAGGTGTTCCTTCTAGTAGGACGTATCAAACCCATTTTGCTTGCTTGATGCTCTTATGGCAGGCAGTATGCTTCATTCTTCAGAGTATTAAATTAATGAAACAAAGCAAGAGAAAATAGTGTATTGTTTAGCTTCAGGGTTTGAACTGGTCTGCCTTACAACAATCTGGCATGCATGACTTGGAGAGAGAGGAGAAGAACAAGCAAAAGAAAAGGGATGAACAAAATAATCTCTGTTCTGCTACCTGGTTTTGAACAAGGAATTTTCTATTCCTATTTGAGAATGTTCTATAAACCACTGCATGAAGATCTTGGTCTGAATCTGCCAGTGGCTTAAAGCAAAGACTTTGAGAAGAGCCTGAGAATGTCAACAGTGAACTTTCCCCTTGTTAACTACCACACTGTCAACCACAGAGGAGCACTCATTACCACTACTGTACAATCCATACAGATCTGCCTACTGACCTGCCCAATTTGCATTATATGACCTCCTCTATTGATATAGGATGGTTTCCAAAGATCTGAAAGAAAATCACACTGTGAATGTATTACTCTTTTTTACTGCTCTTTGTTGGGAACCTCTATACATAGCTCAGCAAGACAACAGCACAGACTGAAGCTGGGATGTACTGAATATCGTTAATGACTCTCAGATGTCATATGGTCTTTAAGAGCAGTAGCCTAGAAGCTTGAGATCACCTGGAACAGCTGGGCTGCCCCAGTCCCTCTTGGCCAAGAATCAATGTGTTTTCACTGCAATTTGAATTGCAGAGAGCTCTGAATATAACTGCAGAGAGTGGAGAATTAAAAAACCAAACCCAAACCCTTCCTGCCATAGAGAACTTTTCTGAAGAGACCAAGCTCTTCCATTAAAAGTAATAGGAACCTGAAATCTGCTAAGAACATGGCCTCAGAAGTGACAAAGTGTCATTCACTGATACAGCAGAATTTTGGTGTCATTAAGTCACAATTGTAACAGCAGAAAGAAAATGTTTTGGTATGAAAAGTAGATTGTTATGTAAGTTTAAGCTAACACCCGAAATTCCAGCATAGCCCCACAAGCCTGTGCCACACAAGGATAATATTGTGGCATGCTGTTAGATGGGGTGGGAGTAGTATTTCAACAATGGAAGGAGATTCATGGACTAGGACTGCATGGTATGGGAAAGACTGCGACCTCCTCCACTGCAAGGAGCAATGCTGAACACCAAAAATGAGGCACTGGTCCAAAACCAGAAAGGAAGCACATTCAAATGAAACACTGGATAGGCTTCTGCTCTCAAAATGTAGAAGCAGAACAAGAAATAGAAGTATATAATCACATAATTAGTGCTGTTTCCTAATAGGCTTAGCCAAGAAGGGAGAGACTAAGTGACATCTCTGACTGCCTTTTCCAAACTTTTCAAAACTATTACTGTATTCAAATACCCACTCTACAACAGCTTGATCTTGTTTTTCCATTGCTTATGGACATCACTGGTGAGCATCAGGTGGCCTACATGCAGCTATTTCTTTAAATGGAAAGTTATATAAAAATGGGCAATTCTCGTGCCCACTGGGCAATCATATTACTGCTACAAAGTGGTAAAAAAAGGGGATCTCCTCTGTCATCAAAATGCCAAAGTTATGGAGGAGTAAGACAACTGATAGTTACTCTCCACACAAAGAAATATTCCACTATGGAAGAAGGTTCACATTTGTTTCTGCCTGTAGCATGAATTCAGATCATAAAATCTGACACAATTTAAAAACTTGCAAGGAAAGCCTGAAAACAAGCCAACTGAGTAACCACATAATTTTTTTAAAGTTGCTGCAATGCCTTCTCTTCTCCTTCTCCATCTTCTCTTTAATTTGTTATCTTTGGTCATGTTATTTATGAACTCTTAGCATGTGTAGCACATGGTTAACTTCAGACTATCCCATCAACGCTGACTACAGTATGCGTAAAGTCAAGCATACATCTTCAGCACTAATGGATAATAGGTGAAAACTTGGAAAGGCAGACTTTATGATCCTGTAAATTTTCCAGAATTATTTGAAAATAAAAACAAGAGTAGTTAGCTACCAAGAAATACACCCTATGAAACTACAAAATAGATTGCAGTATTTTTAAGGAGCATTCAACACACACAAAATATAAGAGCATAGGGTAAACACAGCAATCAGAAAGAAGTCAAAAAAGAAGACTGCATTCTTTTTAGTAGTAAGTTTAAGAAGATAATTTAAATCAGCTGAGTAGTAAAAACTGAAGTAAAGCTTTCAAAACACATTAACACATGTCAAATAAAGACAACATCTGGCTGCTACTAATGTTATTTTCTTTTCTATATGTTCTTCTAGGCCATCTAGAGTAAGGAAAAAAAATAACTCCAAAGTCTACACAAATAGGTAAAAAGGATTTGCTGAAGGTTTTTATGTGGGTAACACTAATTTTTAGAACCGTCATTCTGAATGTTGATGTTTAGCTTAATTCTTTTCCCAACACATCTTAAGAGATCAACTTTTAAGTAAAATGTGATAACAAACCCACTAACAAATTAGCCTTGAATGCTCTCTTGTTATAGTCAGCACATTCAAAGCCTATTTTCCTGGAAGAGGTTCAAGTTTCTGCTGGATACCTTCCAAGCAGCTCTCTGTTGCAGTAATCTACCCCTTTCCCTCTTGCAGACCCTGAAAGTTCACAGCCATTACTCAAACAACCTGAACATACTACTACCTCAAAAAATGTGAATCAAATAGCTTCACTGTTTGTTTGAAACGAGTTAAGTGATGTGGTTGGTTGCTCAGAGTGAATCATTAGTAAGATAGCATGCAGACATAACAGAATCCAAGAAGAAGAGGAAACAAAGACATAAAAACAATGGCTCAAGAGAACACAATATCAATGTCAGTGGTTTGAAAACCAGCAAAGGCGATTCTTTGGCACACATAGTTATGAGTGTATTTAAGATTATATGAATTTTTATTTATCATGCCTGTTTACACCCTTGATGTGATCTGCACTGTTTGTACTTCCTTTGTACTGTTCTCTCTCTGCTGGCAGATATTTAAAAAATAAAAAAAAATTCTGATGTTACGATACAAGACAGCAAAACAGCCTACAAAAAGAGTCATACAGACTTCCTCCAGTAGAATGGTTCTGGAGATTCATAGATCTATACCATATAATGGATTTGCATACAGAAACAGTGCTACTGCTGTAGAGTAGAACAAACTACTATCCTTACTCTTTTAAGGGAGAGTGAGAATTTTGAAAGTTATTTCAGTGCCCAGAGTAAAAGGAAATATCCTAGTGGGAATCTTGCTATAGACCACCAAGATGAAGAGGCAGATGAAATATTCTATAAGCAGCTGGCAGAATTCTCACAAT
>JAOTQP010001600.1:129708-142960 GCA_026413545.1 Cichladusa arquata
GAAGGATTCCAGGAAGGATTCCAGGAAGGATTCCAGGAAGGAAGGATTCCAGGAAGGATTCCAGGAAGGAAGGATTCAAGGAAGGAAGGAAGGAAGGAAGGAAGGAAGGAAGAAAGGAAGGATTCCAGGAAGGAAGGAAGGAAGGAAGGAAGGAAGGATGGATTGATTCCAGGAAGGATTCCAGGAAGGATTCCAGGAAGGAAGGAAGGATTCCAGGAAGGAAGGATTCCAGGAAGGAAAAGAGATAGAAGAGAGAGAAAGAGAATAAAAAATAAATAAATAAATAAAGGAAGGAAGAAATAAAGAAAGAAAGACACCTCTCAGAAATGCAGAACACAAAGGATTGGAATTCATTGGCTTTCACTGTACCACAGAACATACCAGCTACAAGACTGTATCTAGATTTTGTATCTGTTCCACTTGTTTTCTCAGGGCAGTGTTTACTGTTTTTAAAATCTACTAATTCTTTATGATTGGTGAACTCCCTCATTAAAAAGAAGCATGATATGGATTTTCCTTGAAGTATTACCATACAGTGTTGTTTTCTGTTGTTTTATGACTGAGTCATGATAGATATGATTAGGTTCTACAAATAATGCAAAACTCAGTTACAATATATGAAATAATTGCTAGATTCTGTTTTATAAAACAGGTGATTATTCTCTGTCCTCTTTTTTTTTTTTTTTTTTTTTTCCCAGTGGCTGCATTGCCTGCCATGGAAGAATGCATCAGTTCTGTTTCCAGCTATCATGACACCCAGGACAGGTCTTTTGGTTGAGCTGAACGTTGGTCTTGTTGAATCATTTGGCTGTCTGTGAGTAAATAGATCCATGCACTACCCCTGGGAAAAGTAATTACTGCGTGCAACGTGCACCTCTCAAGGAAATAACAAACTGCTTCACAGTAAGGAGCATGGAATCAGTCAAGTCAGGAATAGACATGAGCTTTGAAGATAGTATAAACTATGTTTTCTTGTTGACAAAATACTCAAAGGCTTTTGTTTATGCTTCTATTCTAAACAAGGCTTCCCAGACATAAATCAATATGGCAGCATTTGATTCTCAAGAACTAACAAGAACTCAAACACTAAGTATAGTTTTCAGCACTTCGTAACTACTCATTATGTTTATTTCCAAGTTTTCTTTGTTATTTGTTTCCTGTCTCCATTCAGAGCCAACACATTTTTGGCTTTCAATTTGAAGCGTGAAGCACTGCCAATCAGCAGGAAATATAATACAGATAAGATTCATATGAAGTCTTTTGAACTGCTAAAATCTCTGGATGGGAAATGGATGTTAAATTGTTTACATTTGGCACAAGAAGAAAAAGTTCCATTTTTAAATCCAAAGCCTCTCCACCTTTGTAAATGAAAGCAAATCACATGGGTCATATAGAGTTCCGCTTCTGTAAAATCCATCATAAGTCTGATAAAAGCTTTTGTAAATCAGCAATTTTATCTGTAGCTTGCTTGAAAGTCATTTTACAGCTTAAAAGGAAATGGCCCTGTGCCCTGTGTCCTTTAGAAAAGTACTGTATCAGTAACATGTTCATGACAGAGTAAAAACACTGAAATATTAAGAATGGTTTTATTGGTATTTTAATCTTTTTAAGGGGTTATGCTTTGGTTTTGCATAACTTTAAATTTTTCATGTTAGTCCTGTGTTTTTAATTTGTTGAGGATATATATCCAAAGCTTATTACTTCAGGATCAGTTTCTACCCTGCTTTGTTTCATTTGCAAAGAATCTTTGTGGAAGGCACCTCCCACCTCCAAATTCTATGGTTCTGTAGATTTGCAAGGTGCAAATAAGGGAAATAACCTGTCCCAGTTTTCTGAACATTGGAGCCAAAAGTCAATGTTCAAACTAGTGATGTGCTTTTATATCAGCTCTTACGTGTGAGCAGGATTTAGCAGGCAGATTCTGGATGGCAGTAGATCTCAAAAATGAAGTTTGGAACCGCATTTCCTTCGGAAAATTTAAGCATTGCTAATGAGTACTAATCATATGGCAAATCAGAGAGTGAGAAGCAGTCACAAAACTGCAGGCTTTTATGTGGAACCTCTTATATTTCAAAGCCAGCAGGAATGATAAAAACTGACAAAGATGTTCAGGACAGGCTTGCCAACAAAAAAAGCACTTCAGCAATTGAATATCCTCTCCTGGATCTGCAGGGAAGGAAGCCTCTTTGGAGGAGCAGCTTAACCTTGAAGCCTTGTGACATTTTTTAGGCTGGATGGAACATACCGTCGATGGTGGTTATGGTTGAATAGCCACAAATCTAATTCAAGGAGAAAAATCTCTTAAAATTATAATTAAGAGTTACGCAGTGGGCAGAAGCATTATTTCATGGATAGGACTTAAGCTACTGCTTATGCTCTTGTCTTCTTTGGATCACTAAGGAAGGAATTTTCATATGAAACATGCTTCTTTCTGATGTCTTTCCAAATCAGAGGTCATAGAGCTACAAACTTTGTTGAATACTAATGAATCCTAAACCATCCTGTCTGCATGTTCTCAAGGATATTGTAGCCAAATGGCTGGGTATATATAAAATTAATATCTTTTCTTTCAAGGAAATTTTAGGCCAAATGTCTGAGCATTGATAAATTTAATGCATGTGGATATTGTGAAAATTTTACTTATCTCAATTACCATCTGCAACCTCATTGAATTTCATAACAGTTAGATGCTAACTGGGACAGAATTTACTCTCTATTAAGGACTTTGGAGAATGAAACAGAAATACTGGTGTCATATGGATGAATCAATATTCTTTCAGCTTATGATTTCACACTTAATAAAAATAAAATATTTCTTTCCAAAGTTTCTGAATAGTCATTATTTGGATTTTTGACACAACTTCAACTAACTAATTGTACATTGTTGGGAGGAAAGACTGGAAAGCAGAAGACTGGGGAGAAGAGAATAGATTTGCTCGAGTGACCTTGCTGGTGGGAATACCAATGCCTGGAGAATATCAGCGTGGGAAACCATATATTAAGTCTACTGCTGTTTATCTCTTTGGAGAATTTCAGTGTAGAGATAACCTAGGTGTTTACAGAGACTTGTAGACCCTATCCCAGACATGCTTGAGCTCCCAGCTGGGAGAGAGATCAAAGCAGAGACGGTGGAAAGCACAGGGAGATCACAGCACGGTGCTGAACGAGGCTGCTCAGGCCCTGGGTGAATGGCACAGCAGCAGCCCTGCCGCCCCTGGGACTGGACTGAGCCTGACGGTGCCTGTGCCCTCACTCTGTGTCTCTGCTGCCCAGCCTTGCTTCAGGATCCTCCACTTAGCAAGGTGATTCAGCAAATCTATTCTCTGTGTTTCAGCTGTGGTTTTTTGGTTGCTCTCAGTCACCTGCTTGTGTTGATTCACATTTAGGTGTTTGTGTAACCTTGTCCATCTCTAATCTCGTCTTTAACTTTTGGAGGGCTTTAACTTTTGTAATTGTGTATGCAGAACTAGGAGCTTAATCACAGTTCTAAGTCTTTGCAGTTGCTCTTGATGTGCCTGCAGCTTTCAAGGAAAACTTCCTGAAGGAAGGCTAGGGAAAATATTAGAAAACTAGAGAATGAGGTAAGGCACTTGATGAAGACACACAGAAAAATCTAAGGTACTCAATGCTTCTTTTGTTTCATTAATCCCTGCTAACACATGCCTTAGGGAAGACAGGGGTCTGAGACCAAAGGAGAAGTCTAGAACAAGAAAGACAGTGTCAGCCTAGAGAGAGCACATGAAAATGTGGATGTAAGTCTGCAGGGGTTGATGGAGTGCACTGAAAAATTCTGATGAAGCAGGCTAATGCCATTGCAAGGGCAATTTTGATTCTCTTTGAGAGGCTGTGGCAACTGGGAGATGTTTTTGCAACCTAAAAAATAAACAAATGTCACTTTAATCTTAAGCTGAATGTTACTTAACATCATTTTACAGCCTCATACGGTGATAGAGAATATATTCATGAAAAACGTTTCCAGAAATACAAAAGACAGAAAAAGTGATTAGCAGTACCAGCATATATTTATGAAGAGGAAGATACGCTTAACAAATCTGATAGCCTTCATGAGAAGAAGAAAGTTGATCTTGTTTTCCTTGACTATACTAAGGTCTTTGAAACCCTCACAGACAAGCCAACAAGGTACAGCTTAGATAGAGTCAAGCAGATAGACTGAAAAGTGGTTCAGTGGCTGAGAGTGTTGTGATGAGAGGCACAAAGTCCAGTCGGAAGCTGTCCCTCAGGGGACTGTACCTAAGCCACTGCTGCAACATCCTCATTAATGAACTCTGCACTGAGACATAGTGTGCCCTCAGAAAGCTTGCAGACAATACAATACTGTGAGGAGTGTCTGATATACCAGAGGTTGTGCTGCCATCCAGAGGGACCTTGACATGATGGAGAACTGAGCAAAAAAATAATCTCGTGTGCGTCTACAAGTGAAAATATTAAATCCTGCCCCTGAGCAGGAACAGTCTTAGGCACCCGTACACGCCCCCCAGGACACCTGGGAGCAGTTGGAGAGCAGCAATGCTGAAAAAGACCTGGTGTTTCTAAGGAAAAAAAAAGCTGATCATTAGTTGAGAGTAATACACCCTCTAATCAAAAATGACTAACAACATCCCAAGTTGCATTAGGCAGAGCAGTGCCAGCAGGTTGAAGAAAGTGATTGCTTTCCTGTACTTAGTACTGGTTAGGCTGCATCTGGAATTCTGAGTTCAACACTGGGTGTCCCAGAGTTGAATAGGGAAGGAAATATAGCAGTGAATTTAGAAGAAATGCTTGATATTCTGTAATACCTTTCTTCTTTCCATGATAGTTTCCTATTTCAAACTGGAATCTTGTAATTTAGAATATTTTCACGTGCCTCTTTAAGAGGTTTGGAAGATATATGAACATGACATGTGTGCCTTTCCTTCTCTAAAAAAATAAATTCTATTTTTGTATAAACAAGTAATTCACTAGTTCTCTTTTTCTTTATTTCTCTCTCTCTCCCTTTTTACTTAAGTGCTTGCTTATGATGCAGGGCGGCATATGTTCACTAGAGATTGGTACCTGGTATCAAAATGCCAAGAAAAAAGCTCTGGAAGATTACTCAATAGGAAATCCTTTACACTGAATAGTATTGATTGGAGGTGCTTTTGAAAGAAACTTCACGTTTATAACTCGTCACAGTGAGACCTAAGTCTCCTGATTATTTCCTTGCTTGTTTGGCTAACTGCAATGGTTTCAAAAAGTTTTATGTCTTTAGACACTTCTTTGCTGTGAAGTCAGGAGCAGCTGTGAAAGGAAGTGTTGTGTAACTCTGAGAATTCAGAATGTAACAATGAACACACTTGTCTGCAAGCTATGAACAGGAGAATATCTGTGTGGTTGTCCAGTACCGTGTGCTGTGATATTTGACCTCGGAGCTCAGGCACTGGAAACCTTCTTAATGTGGTTATTCACATCAATGAGTTTGCTCATTGTGAAGCAGGTTGAATAGCGCTGTTTCAGGTGTTTGCTTTGATCACAAGGATGTTTTTATGTATCTTTTTTTTTGCTGTTATTGGTAATACTAATACTCTTGGTCCCATCCTGCACCTTGTGGTCATTATTATCAAGGGAAAGTTGTTACAGGTTTGTGTACAGGCTTCTAAACTGCTGAGCTTGAGGAATGAGGGAAGAACGGAAGCTATGCCCTTTATCCACTACATTTTTTTTTTCCCAGTTCCAGCCAGCAATAACCACTCCAAGAACAGGCAAAAGTATAATCTGTCTGAAACTACTCAAACATCTGGCAGAATGGGAAAAAAGTTAAAAGACAGAGAATCTCAAATTAAGTTTAATTCATTTAGCAGTACTTTAATAAGAACATGGGGATAAGCATTTGCTTTCAGGAAAGCTGCTTGGAGTATTTAACATAGACTTCATGAGGTAATTTCCTTTTCACAGGACAATAAACACAATAGAAACTTGCGAAAAATAGTCCCTTTTTGCTGAAAAGCATCAACTTGTTTTGGAACTTGAGCTTTTGTTTCCATGGAGCCCAGATTTCAGTTATGATACTTGTTAATCTAACCAATAAAAAGTGCAATTAAGTAAAATTACATAACCTGGTAGGTCTGACAATTTTTGTTTGACTATTTTGAAAATGAAATTATGTTGGTGATNNNTGCAGCAGTTCCCAAAACAAATACAGTTATGGTACTGATCTTATCACGTGTAGGAGTTTTCAAAGGTTTTGCACTTCCTTACAGATTAGGTTTTGCTTTCTCTCTTCAGCCAACACTATGGCTGAGCACCTTCATAAGACACAAAGGTGGGATCTCTATAGCAGGTTCTGCTTTACAATAGTTACATCTTGCTGACTTGGTCTATGACTTTCTGAAGTAGCTTGTAGGGTCACAAAGACTAAGAAAGACCATAATGTTGCTTTTGTCACAAGGAGTGCATCATTTGAAGTTCATGCACAAAAAAGATTTCTAGTGGGGGGAACCCTAGCGCTCTATCAGGTCACATCACGGTGGGATAGCCACTTTGCATGTCATGTTTAATTTTTCCTGTGTGCCACTGATAATGATCAGGAAATACCTTTGTGTCATCAATGCCTGAGATTCCTACAAAACGAAGTGAAGTAGATGGTCAGGAGACTAACCATTGTCTCAGTTGTGAAGGAGGACAGAGACACAAAAATTTCTTGTAACATAGGAAACTTTTCCCTTTGACTCCAAAGTTGGCTCTGTGGTATAAGCAATATTGATATTCAAATTACTCAGAAAAGGATCTTTTCTACTCTTTTACATATGCTGCTCACTCCCTTTACCAAAATATGACTGAGGCAAATGAAAAGGAAAAAAACCCCTAGACCAAAATAATGCAGCCCTGTGGTGCTACAGGTAACCCCATGAAGTTTGATAATAATTATTTTTTAGTATTGATCAGGGAGTGTTTTGGCAGTGGCTCTCATTGTATGTTGTTTCTAAAAAGTCTGAATAAGATGGTGAGGAAAATTTTACTAGGTTATTATGCTGTTTAGCAATCTACCAATGCAATTTGCTCTTTCACTGGGAAACTGTTAGAGATCCAGGCCTTAAACTGTTGAAAATGACTATGATATCATGAAGATAGTTTAGGAAATTTTTTTAAAGTAATGTGAATCATATATAATTTAAATCACAGGTTCCTGGTTAAGAAAGCAAGAAGACAGCCATAAAATTCAACAGTTATATGTTATCTGATTTATGTTTTCTAAATGTAAAATTTGTTCCAGATCTAAATTAAGGAAATTTTTACAAACAATTTAATTTTATCTCAGGATGTTCCACATCATGTTGACTTTTCATAATCACCTATTTCTCTGTTCAATTCCTCTCAGAGTTAGAAAATTATGCCTTATTTCAAAGTTGGATTTATCGAACTTCACTACTCAGCTGTTGATTCTTATTAGACCCTAGGAAGAAAGGTTAAAAAGCTTCCCAGCATCAATTATCTTTTCCTTTTGTGATTTATCTTACACACAGTCATCAAGACACCGCTCAGCCTGTATTCTGAGAGATGAATAAATTGAGATCTTCTAAGCCTCATATCAAAAAACATGCTTCTTCAATCATTCTTCAAATTTACTAACATTTTTCCTGCCTTTTTGGTAGTGTGAACAGGACAACAAATTGCACCAACTCTAGAGCTTGGTCACAAAAAATGCAGCTGAAGCTATAGTTAACTTTATGTATTTAAAAATTACTCATTGAAATAGTGAAGTCATAGTATTTGCTAAGGAAACGTAAGGGAGTGGTACAATTAAATTTGTTGGTGAACTTGCAGCAGGATGGTCTCTGAGTTATTTATAATGTATTGGCAACTTTATTTGTGCACCAAGAACCAAACACCTAAACTTTGGATAGGGATTTTGCTTTCTAAAAAATTTGTAGCAGAGTGAATAATTCCTTGGAGAAACAAATTGTTTTTCTCCCTTTCATATACACAGAACCTGTGAAAAACGCAGACATCGTAAGTGTTACCTAAGCTGTATTCAATAGCACTTACTTTATGGATCTTTGTCCTTCTAGAACCAATAGTGTTCTCACAAGTCAGATATTAGCGAAGATGAAACTCTTAGGGATGTGTTGCAGTGAGTGGAGAGGATCTGTGGCATATGAACTAACTTTCTACATCTTCACAGATGTAACAGGAATGTCTCTTTAGTCTGTGCTGAGAGTAAATCACTGGTGGCACCCCTTTCCAACAGTGGCTTTGGCCCAGGGCACAGCCGTTGCTGTTAGGAGTAGGAAGAGTGACTACTTGAACTGTGGCATGACCTTTGGTGGCTCAAGTAATGGCAGGAGTCCATTTGATTAAAGAAGGGTGGCAGGTTATAGGATGTATCCCTGGATTGTCCATTGAGGGATGTCGGAGACTAAGAGGCTGTTAGTGTTCAGTGCTGGGTTGAGGAGTCTGCTGCTGTAATGGTGGAGAGTGCAAGAAAATCTGTTTACAGCTCTTCAAGAGCTTTTGTTAGTTTATTTAGTTTATTTCCAGATATTTACAAGTAGGACTAGTATTTCACATGCCTGAAACTTTAAGTTTTCCCGTGCTATCTAGCCCAGAAATGCTATTATAAAGAAGTGAAACACAGAACACTGTGGTTATTAAAGGTTAATCAAGTTGATATGTAAATAGTACCCTGGCATATCTTTGTATACTTAACATATTACAAAATATGTTAAGTACACAAACCAAGTAATGTATATAGAAAGAACACCTGCTGATGTGCTTGACTGGTTGCTTAATATTGATAAGTGTGTTGCAACATGGTCACCATGTCAATACAACATCATTTAAATTCATGCTTTTATGATGGGGTAAGAGAACAATAAAGCAGAAATTGCTTATACCTTGAGTATTAGATACATTTGAGCAGATTTTATAGCAGTAAATTCATAAGCATTTCAAAATTAGAATGTTAGATGTAAATTATTTTCAATTCAATTTTCTGTGTGCTGGAAACAGGCATAGTAAAGAATCCAAACCTGTCACCAGTGGCTTATTGTATAGCAGTTCTTTTCCCCCTTTTCTCTTAAAAAAATAAGAATACAAATGGACATACATAGAATCCCATTTTATGTTACTTTATATGTAAATCTCTTAATGTGTTGGAAGAAAATCAAAAAGATTAAGGAGTATTAGAGGTCAGTATTATTTAACACACTCAAAATTAGTTTGATCCTGTGAAAAAATATTGATGACAAGCATCAAATCAACTTAGGCATTCTTTTGATGTTGAAGCCTCCTTATGGGGTTTCAGGATAAAGGCAAATTCACTGGTTTCTATCTTTAGTGTAATCCTGAGCTAGTCATACTTGAATTTGTGTGTTACAGGAAAATGTAATCATGAATTTAAAGCAAGAGCCTTACTCTGAAAGTAGCAGGTATTGAAGTAAAGTATGCTGAATTAATATTTCAGGGTTGAGATGCAAATCACATTTCATTTAGATGAGAAATTAGTTACTGAGAATTTGGCACATGGGGTGAACTGTAAGGAAATTAGGATTCATTGAAACACGTAGAGCAGTCTGACTGTACAGTCTCTATGGGAAATAAGGTTCATGATTATTCTAGGCCACTGGAACTGTTTTATCCTTAAGGAATTATAGCTGAAAGAATAGGGAGACTTAAGACTACACAATGTTTCTTCCTTGATATTTTGAGAAATAAGCTATCAATTAAAAGTTCAAGTATGAAAATAGTTTTTGAGACATGAAAGTACTGTTGCAAGTTCACTCTTTCCTAGTTCCTAAAACTGCCATAGACTTCTAATGCTTCTCCACATTATGGTGAATTTAGTAACAAAGTACACCTGTGTGTCTCTTGTGTAAAGTAAGTCTTAATAATCTTCCCTTTGTGCATTTAGCACTGCTTCTTGGTAGCCTCTTCCTCGTCCTCTTCCTCCTGTCTCTTTAAACAGTTTCAGTAAGATGATAAGAATGAGGTGTTTCACAAGGAAGGAATGACAGTTAAAAATATAATTTGAGTTTGTATTTAAACTCAGCCTAGATGTTCTGCTGTATGCCTGTGTTAATTTTAACATAAAAGGCTAAGGTTAATGAGACATATACTGCTATCACAGCTGTTTCAGCCAGCTCTAGAATAGATGTACATGAAGCCAGATATAGCAGACTTTTGGGAGAAGGAATGCAAATATGAAAAGCAGTTGGCTGACAGAATATATTTGTAGTGCAGCAGCATCATCCTCTTTTATCCATGTGGTCCTACTTTTCAGAAATAAAGCTTTTCTGTTGCTTCAGTGTCTAATCCTGTCTCTATCTTTGCATTTCTAGCTTTCGGGCACTGTATTTGGGAGGCCTCTGTGTGACACGACTGTATAGTAATTCAGATCACTTGGCAATACATTTAATGTCAAGTGATAATATAGATATAGTGTCTTTATCAGTTTGAGGTCAGTTATTTTGATAAATAGATGTAGTAATTTTACTTAAGTCTTCTGTTACAAAATGAATGTTCTTAGTTTTTAGAAAGTAAATTAATTGCTTGCAGTTCTTTTCAGATTTTCTTTATTTCTGTATGAGCATGCTTAAAAATCAGAACTCTAGTCTGACAAATTTCTTACCGTCCAATCTCCCTGCAGCTGGAGCTGCTAGTATGAATCAACATACTAAGTACAGTGCTGCATCTTTTAAGAGTTAAGTACATAAACTCATGCTTTTTCAGCCTTCAGTCCATGTGGTGACTGTAAGAATGATAGGGAGAGTGTCATTTAAAAAAAAAAAAATCAACATTAAATAAAACATCTTTATTACTCCAAGTCATAGATTTAGTTCAAAGTGTCTTCTTGTATGACCATTAGAATTTCTGTCTCTTTATTGCTAAGCAGCTTTCCTTGAATTTTCAAGTTCGTAATTTACTATAACTATGAAGAGAGGAAATTAAAATTAGGAAATACTCATGAGGCAAAATGAATAATTCTCCCACTCTACCTTCCTTCAAATTTAAGGACACTGTAATTTATTCTTACCCAACACTTAGCAAAAAGCTGCCCCTATTTAATCTTTGTAATCCTGGCTTTGAAGCTGCTGCTGCTTTGTAATTTTCTTTACGAGTAGCAATCACAGCAGTGGTTTTGATTAAATGATTACCCATAGGCCTGCTCTTAAATGAAATGACAGATGTACTCTGCTAAGATATAAGTAAATGCTGTGAACTAAGTAACTTTCTACAGAGTGAGCAAATTCAAAATATCCTTATGTATTATTATTGGGAATTACTTGCAACACAAAGCATAATATGTTACTTTATTTGACTAGCTTTCTTTGCATGGAGGAGCAGGGGAAAACTCTAGCTTGACAGAGGTCAGCCTATCACAGCACTTGTTGCAGGTGTGTCTGCATAGATGTAAAGTGAGTGGCTGTGTCAACGAGTGCTACCTCAGTATAGGACTGAAGAGTCTGAACATCTTTTTGCTCTTCTCTGTTGTGCTTTGAAGTGTTCATTTCCTCTTTGATAGATTTTCCAGAACTATGTGAATAATGTCAAATCTTCTTCCACTATGAGGCTGACAGTTTTCTGAAAGGAAATTCTACAAAATATCAGCATGGGAATATTTAACATTGTGTTTGCTCTTTTGCTCCATTTATTTGCAAGCACTTTTGTGTGCTGAAATATTATTTTTCAGTGGCATCCACAATAATAGTGGCATAAAACGAAACATCTGCAACTTCAGGAAAATTAGTGAAAAGTTAAGAGTCTCACTGAGTTTTTCCTCTATAACTGTTGTGCCACTTGGAAATTATTCTCTATTTTTCTTGACTTCCCAAAGCAACTTTCTTCTTCTTTCATGTTAAAAACCAAGCCTATATTTGAGTATGATTGTTGTTGTTTACAGGTTACACTCATTGGAAAGGAGCAAAGTAAATGGTTCCCACACCAGTATCTGATACCCAGCGGTACTGACAGAACTAACTTTTCCTGGTATTGTGCTGGATAGGAGCTCTTCAGTTTCATTGAAACGTGCAATTAGCCAGGAGCCCAGAGCTTGGATCTGGCATTATGCAGGTATTATTTGGCTAGAGAAAAACAAAAACCAGTTCCTCAAATAGTAATTTTTTATCAGTTGCATGGAAAATGCAATTCCTTGCCTGGTAATGCCATATAAGAATAGAAATGTGCAAAATGCACTCTCCCTCATGGCCTTTGCTACCGTGCCTTTACTTCTTTGCTCCTTACTGTTGTGTCGAAATCTATCAGCCTTTAGTAAGAGTGTAACTTCTGGAAGTGGGTCCAAGCAAAAGAAACTGAAAGAAAGGCATTGGTAAGGAAAGGCCAAAGGAGGGAAGGATAGAAAGAAGCTGAGAGACGATTTCCTTCACTGAAAAAACTGCAGACTAAACAAAATCCAAAGCAAACTAGAAAGGAAAAAATATTAGAGGAAAACAGAGGACACTAAAATGCACCTAATATTTCATCATGGTCAATATTAATATCAATAATATTAATGTCATATTTACATTATAGTAGTACTCACAGGTCTCAGTTATGCTGTGTACTTTCTGTAGACATGCTACCCAGTCATTTCTGCAGACTGGTCTCCCACTTGCTCTTGTTGACCAGACTCCCAACTGCCCTTTACTCTTTCCATCCATTTCTCATGAAACAGAGAGAACTCCTAACTTCACCAATGATTTGTTTCAGAAAAGCTGTACTATTTGAAAATTTGTCAGTTTTGAGAACAGTGAAGTCACTCCTTCTGCTTAATATATCAGTATGGTCTAGATTAGTTTAAATACTTAGAGTAATCGCATTTTTAAAACATGGATCATTCTGACAGGGATGCTCTATAGAGAAATTTTCATATGCGATTATCCAACAAATCTCAGGAAAGAGCACCCTTCACAGGTGGTTAGAAGCAGTGATCTTTAACCAAGTTTAGTGGCAGTAAAAACAACATTTTAAAAGTAGCTTAGGTTTAACACATTAGTATTTTGCTGGAAATTTGCAAGCCTAATGTGAAGTATGTAAAGTCCCACATATTTTTGAAAATACTGGCTTTTGAAAGCAAGCACTTTAGTTCAATGTGGTACGTGTAGCATGGTATGAAGACATGGTGGTGTCTTTAAGTAACAGTGGGACATGCTTGATGGTTAAGTCTTATTGACAGCTAAGTTTTTTGACAAAATCAGAAAATTTTTTAAATTGCTTCTTTTTTTTCTCTTTTTTTCTAACAAGAATGCAAATTAGTTAAATGCCTCTTACAATCTCTCCT
>JAOTQP010001600.1:170692-181317 GCA_026413545.1 Cichladusa arquata
TATGTGTGTCAAAAAAAGAGAAGTTATAACTAAATCTTTGTTCATACTTCCCGCTCCATTGTTTGTCTTGGAAAGTAAACACTACACACTTTACAGATGCCAAATTTGTCAAACGAGTTTTCCAATGAGTATTGTCCCTTGGATGCATGGAATATTTACTAAAAAAATTATTCCTGTTTACTATTTCTGATATCTTGACTGTCACTTGCATTTGAACACTCCTTATGTGAAGTAAAAGTACAACTCGATAAGAGACAGAAGGAAAGAGATGAATTTGTGCATTCTGAGTGTTGTTATTATTGATAGTAACATACCCAGGTAACTGAAATACAGAATGCATTATGTTCCTGAAACAAGCCTTGGACACAGAATGCTGCTTATCTTCACTCTTGTCATTCATTTCTTCCATTCCACCTTCTCCTCTTACCAAGTTCTTTAGAGAGGGTTGCATTCCTTCCAAGTACATTTTCTTACCCACATTATATGTTATGCCAGCTCTTTTATTTAGGATTTTTCACACATCCTTCACATCTCCTTTACAGTCTCCAGTCAATAAGCGTTAAGACCTAAATACTCCTCTACACTTCATGGCTATTCCCTTATCACATGCATTTTCTGTTGCCTGAAGGCAGATCTGTGCAATTTTTGTTACTGAAATCTGGGTTTTTTTCTTCCCAACCAGATGGAGGATGTGTAAATGTGTCTAAAGACTCAGAATACCATTAACTTGGTTTTTACAGAGCTCTGGGAGACACAATGTCTTTCTGCCGCCTTTTAAACTAGGCTGAAAAAGAAAAAAGTAATAACTCTGCAATACAAGCAAAGCAACTTTAGCACATTATTTTGTCTCTCATAGCTCAGACTGCAGGGAAGAAAAGATGCCCTTCTGCTGCTGTGCATTAATCTTTTGCTCTTTGGAAAACAGCACAATCCTCAAGTCATACACAAGTTGAATTTACATTATTCCATTAAGTATTGATTGTAATGCTTGAAGCCTTTATTGTTGTAATTTATCAGAGCTTTTTGCACTATGATGGGTACAAAATAATACTGTTCAGCAACTGCTCATTGTATACTCCACAGCTGATAGGGCAAAAGTGGCCAAGAAGTGTTGTTGCTATCCATCTTTTTTAAGTCAGTAGATTCAGAAGAAAAGCTATATTAACCTAATTTGCTCAATATCTGGTGTTGAGCAAATAATATAAGATACATCCAATCTCTAACTGGACAAAGCTATCTGAATAAGGGTTATTTTACAAGTGTGTGGCATTCTCCTAGAGCAGCTCTGTGAGACAAAGTTCATTAAGTGCAAGAAGCTAGAATCTTCTTTTTTTTTAGGCAGAGTAGTTTTCAACCTTATTTTTATCATCTAGACCTCATCTAGTTTCCTTGTTTAACTGCAAACTGGAGTTATTGCTCCTGTAAAATGCCAGATTAAATTTTTAAAAAGAAATTGAGAATGATCAGCAATATTAAAAAAAAAAATCATATGACTGAATTAAAAAGTATATATGTGTAAAGGAGCCAAGGTTGTTTTCTAAAACATTTCACAGAAGTTTTCTGTTCTCTAAATATGCATTTCACAAACGATGACTTGGAAGATTACAATATTGGAAAACATCTGTGCCAACTCTGTCAAAATATTGCTTCTATATACATGTGTTTATACATCTAAAATAAGTCAGAAGGGTGTTACAGAGAAATTCAAACCACCGGTGTAAGTTTCAGCAAGAATCTGGTTGAAGTAAATTATTATGTCTACAAAAAATTGCATCAAGCTTATTAAAATATTAGTTTAATTTCATTAGTAGTTTTAAAAACATTGAGACTGCTGTCAACCCCAACTTTTTATAGTTTCACACAGGGTAAAATTTGCCTCTTAACTGAAGGAGGGTAACCTGAACATTAAGTCCATCACTGAGGAGGGACAGAGATACTCAGCTGTCTCATCTTCAGATATCTGGCTACTGAAGGACCTGAACACTGTCAAAGTTATCCAAAACCTCATTCAGTTTAATTTCTGATGATCTTTGTGCTTGTCAGCATTTCAAGGGGATTCTTGGGTACAGATTGCTCAGGTCTGGTTTGAGGAGTTATTACAGAGCATGTCCTACTGCTCAAAAGATACAAAAGATTCAAAACATTATCTGGAATGCCTTCACTGTTGGTTAATACTCTGAAACCAGCAAATGAGGTATTTGAAGCTGGATTTTGTTGTTTTAATTATTCAGCAAAATGCTTTAGTGGACATAGAACAGTTGCTGCTATCTCCACTTTATTTTTTCCTAGAGTTGGGATTACAGAGTGAATTCACCACCTGTGGGTGGAAAGGAAGACAGCTACTTCACTGCAGCCAAAAGCTGATAGGGTTGACATCCAGTTCTGCTGTAAAAATTGAACACTCTGTCATTGGCATAGACCTGGTTAGATTAGTGGCTGTTGTGAGTCTTTTTTGTAGATATCAGTAACTTGCTGTGTCCTTCAGAAGGAGCCTGAAAATGTATTCAGAACTCTGTTAGATGACAGGAAAAGCTTCAGGGTAGTAATGTTCACTGCTAAAATGTCAAAGTTCTGTTGCAGAGTTGGAGTTTGAGCAACAGCAGAATCACCTGAAGATTCTCATAAACACTGTTTTATTCAGAATTCGGAAATATTTCCAGAGTTTAATCCTGGGAGGCACATAGAGGATGATTCTATATATCCAGTCCTTACAGGCATGATGAACCTCAAAAGTTCTCTGTCATAGCAAACGCCTACAGAAAAGAAAGCTCTTCTTTTGCATGCTTACCTTTGTTTTGAATTTATTTCAAGTTAAATACAGATTTTTTAATTGGAGTAATGAGAATTTAAAATACTTTGTCTGTTAAAGCTGAATGGACAGTTCAACTAAAACACAACATTTTCATATATCCAACTGGATTTGTATCAGGCCTGAGCACTGAGATCAAAGTTTCTAATTTCATGGAGCTGCATGAAAATAGAAGACAAATCCTACCTTATTTTCCTCTTTGGGTGTCTGGCAGCAGTCCACCTGAGTGTGTGGAAAGCACTTGGCTAGCACAGCTGACAGTATCAGGCTGTGAAAAGCTTCTGCAGACGGACTGATGAAATAAAAAACCCAGGCCTTTGATTCACAGCTCTTTATTGGCCAAAATATCTGCCTTCTTGGAAAAGTACATTCTCTGCCATGACAAAGAGTGACAAGGTTGATGCTCAGACTGGCAGATATATTTCTGGGAAAGTGTGCTGGAGCCCCTTCAAGAGTTTCTGCTAACAGCATGGCCCAGCGTTAATAACGTAGATCATGGCTAAAATTTGGAAGAGAGTTTTCTCCATTTTAAAGAATTATATAACTACACATTAATTAATAATAATATATTATTTTTCTGTGGTGCATGCACTGTGAAAAATGTACTGTTAGAATCTTACATGACCTTTTAAGACAAAGTGGAGTGAAAACATCTTTACACTTTCTAAGAGGCATTGCGTTATATGTTTATCCACCCTCTTGTTCTGAGAAAACCTTAATAATGTGGTAAGTCTCTCATGCCAAAGCTGATCTCTTCAGGATCTTCTGCCCTTGCATAATTTTCAGATTAGAAAGATGAAATTTAATTTGGACTGAGAAGATCACCTGGGGCAATTAAACTCCTCACTGTTTAGTTTTTTTTGAAGACTACCTATTAAGAAATAGTGTTGAGGGGTGGAACGTCAAGTCAGACAAATGTTTTGGACAAAATTCTAATGAACAACTGCTTCTGGGAAAAAGAAGAAAAGGAACTGGCTGTACTTCCTCTTTTTTAATGTTAATAAATTGTGTCTTATTATCACGGTGTATTTCAGGGGAGAGAATAATTGCTTACAGCTTTTTGCACATCTATGATAAAATCACCTCTAATTGTACCTTTACTTCATATACAGGCCAACAATTATGAAAAAAGTCAGAAAATCACTCCATAGTCATGCTGCATTCTTTATGTTTTATTTAACTGCTTGTGTTCCAGGATGTCTCTGAGGTGTAAATGGGGACAATGTCTGACTCAAACCCCATCCTGATGTGTGTAATCTTCATTTTGTGGGACAGAATTTGTAATGGATTCACTTGCAGACTTTTGTTTGTGGGATGCCTTTGAGGCATTTATATATGGAAGGAGGGATAACGGCATAATCTGTAAGAATAGAAAATGGAGCTTGACTAGAAGTAAAAGGCCTTCCACAGCAGAAAAAATTATCATCCATCTTAGTTGTGTATTGAAGTTATCTGAAATAATTTATGATATTCTGTGCAGCAAACAGAGTTATCATCTAAAGAGAAAAAAAGAAAAAATATAAGAAAATCATTGAGAGGATAAAATGGAAAAGAAGCTATAAATCTTGGCTTGATAGAGCTGTTTCCCTAAAATTTGTTTTTCAGGGCTTAATTAATAATGATGGTTTGGATTTTTGGGTTGTTCTCTGCAGCATAAATTCTGACATTGTATCTCTACCAAGCAGTGACAGAGCCAGATCGCCACACTTTTATTTTTTAAAATTAATCCATTGTTTCTGCTAATCCTTATGAAATGATTTCTTCATTAAGAACAAGAAATAAACAAATCCCCCAAATAAACAGCTGTCTTCCTCTCAGTAATTCTGTTTAATATTTGACGTGTTTTGCTGACTGTTGGATCAACATGGTACCTCATACTTCAATCATTTCAATATTTCAATAATTCTTATTTTAAACAGCTACTCTAATATCTCCCTATTAATGCTTTTTACAAACACCATTGTAAATACCAGGGACTCTACTAGGTTTTCCAGTCACACTCAGGGTATTTTTAATGTATCTCTCTCAGACAGCTCCACTGGTGCAAGCTGACTATAGAACCACCAAATCCTGGATTAGAGTCCAAATCAATGCAAAGAAAAATGGCTACTGGGCCACTAATTCTCACTAGTGGTCCCACCATTCTGTACAACCAGTTTTGATGTTATGAGAGAAAAGGAGCATTCAGCTATTTTTATGAACCTATGGGTATTCATGTTCCCATCTCTCTATACAAATACAGAGGTCAAGAGATTGATAAGTAACAGGAGAATGCTAGAGTGTGGGAAATCAATTGTGTTTGTATGTGTAAGAAGATAAAGAAAGCCAGAAAATTAAAATATTATGGAGTGAGGATTTGATCATAACTCTGTAGATAAATTCACACTAATAAGTACATGTTGCCCATACTAGCTTGCTTTTCTTTGGAGCCCCTTACTGAAACCCAAGAATGATATAATGCTGAAACATAAAATAATTCTTGACATAAAGTTACTTTTACATATGATAAAAGCAGTGTTTGCAATGTATATGTTTTTTATATGGTGATAATAATTGTATTATGAAGGAAGAAAAAGATGTGATAGTACAAGCAGCATCAAAGAGAAGAGGATACATGCACAGAGTTCTTTATAGTATTTTAGAAGTTCAGTTTGGCAAAACAGAACGGGAAAACTCAGACTGAGTGTGTGGAGATGAGCTCTGGCAAGTCTGCCCAAGTGAAGAAACTACTCTGTGGAGTTCCTGGTCAGATGATGAGGACTACCCCTATGCTCAGGCACCTAATGATTCTCTTCACATGCTGTGGTAGAAACATCTTGATTATTAGTTCCCTGATGTTACTTTAAAGTAAGTTGAAATGGCAGCAAAAATTTGTTAAAATTATCTAGACCTTTTCAAAGGTATTTTTACAGTAATCTGTATTTTAAATGTTTTTAAAATGTCTTCATATCACCAATGCTTTCAGGTTGAGTTTTCACTGTTTTTCATCTTTTGCAGACAAAAGTTGTGAAAAATGAAGCCAAGTTGAGGGCTTCCTAGAACTGTGTTTGCATTCATTCTTTATTATGAATTAGACATGAATATGAGTTAGGATACAACTTGTATACAAGTTGGAAATATTTCAGCTGGAACAAAATTTAATTCCGCACGAGTCAGACTTTCATGTCGGCATCATAATCTGAATCAAATTCAGTAACAAAACAAACTTCAGTTGGTTGTTGATATAGTTCTGATTTTAATGTCCTGATACCCACCTTCTACATTTTTTATATGTAAATCTCGAAAGATTGGAACATGTGTAATACGTTCAATATGGGCTTAGTTCTGTAATTTATACTGGAGAGAGCAGTGAAGTCTAGATAAAAAGGAAATAGAGCAGAGGTTAGGAGACCGTAGTTTTGGGGTTTGTTTTAACTTTTAAAGAAATATGGTCATTCCCAAAACCATTTTTTCCCCCAAAGAGCTAGAAAATGGAAAGAACTGTGGAGTGCCTTCTTGAATAGCTGATATGTTGAAAAGTCTGTATTTTCAGAACAATATTTTGGAGATTACTGAGAGTTGGAAAGAAGTAGAAGAAAGTAATGAAGAAGAAAAGTAAGAACATTAAATATTTTATTTCTTCTTCCCACATAATTCCTTTTATTCCTTTTGTTCCAATGTTTTCTTAATTTATTCCCCTATTTTCTGAAAGGTCTACTAGAATACTTGTTCTAATTTCTGTGAGTCATGTTGAGGTAATTATTTCAGGCTCCAATCATTTTGATGTGGATTTGTACAGTTAATTGCAGGGTTGAGTAACCAACCTACCACTACTACTATGAAACAGCTGGAAGCATACATGTCAGATTTGAGCTCAGATTCATAACCATATTTGGCCATATATATTCACTATTAAAATGTTTTTGCAATTAATGCATATTTCTATTTTAATAATATATATGAGGAAAAAAATCCTCAAATGTTTTTCATTCTACCAATCATTTGTCTATATATTCACTTTATGCTTCCTGTCATACAAGTATGGGAATTCTTTGCATGTGAGGAAAGGAGGACAGGACCTCCTGAAGTCTGAAACATAATTTAAATGTGTGCCATTCTCTTAGGTGTTTGGTTTGCATCAAATTTTTCAAAGGAGGTTGGCATATCTCCAATCTTCCCTCTTACTACCTCTCCCTCTTACTCCACCTCTGTCATGCTTCCAAAATGAAAACAATCAGTAACAATTACAGTTAACTTACCGTGACTTCGAAAAGACAGAAATATATGTGGTATACAAGGAACTAAATTATTGAAATCTGTCCCTATTCATCTTCTGAGGTGTTTGCAAGGGTATGTTACTGTTCATGTCCATGTTGCTTTGAAAGACATCAACTGAGGAGGTTTTTTTATCTTTTTGCCTCCCATAGACCATAGAATCATAGA
This sequence comes from Cichladusa arquata, assembly GCA_026413545.1. NCBI lineage: Eukaryota > Metazoa > Chordata > Aves > Passeriformes > Muscicapidae > Cichladusa > Cichladusa arquata. The sequence goes on from JAOTQP010001600.1 coordinate 177,924, forward strand.
ATACACTGAGTTGGAAGGACCCCATCAGGATCATTGAGTCCAACTCCTGCTCCCTGACATTGTAGCATATTATGGCAAAAAAACTTGAAGACAGGGAAATGTTCAGAGCAAATTTGATGGCTCAGAAGCAGAAAGGGGCGAGCTAAAGAGAGATTCAGAAGGTAGATTTATAAGATAAATAAGTGGAGATAAAATAAAATAAATAAGTGGAGAAAAAAAAGCAATGAGAAATTAGATGGTAGGTGTGTGCCAGATTTGTTCTATTATTAATCAACATTCTAGTTTTCTAAGAATTAACCAAATCTTGCCATCTGTTCATCATCAGTCTTGGAAACCATTAAAAGCAGAACAATGTAGATGTTTGCTTTTAACCTGAAATGAAAAAGACCCTTAAAATTTTTCATTTTTATGTAGAAAAATAGCATTGGAAAGTTGACAATTCTGCAGCAGCCCAAGTTGGATAATTGAACTGACACGAATAGAAGAATGAATTAAGGGGAAGTTGTGGGTGCCTCTGCTGCTTGCACAGACACTCCACAGCTCTGGTGAGGGGTGGTTGAGCAAACACACAACTCTCACCCTCCCACTCTCCTTAATTATTTGGCTTTTTGCTTCTTTGTTTCTTTTCCCAAAAGGAAAAAAAAAAAAAATATTCACGGTTAATTCCAGAGAAAACGGGTCCGGTAGGAAGAAGTAAACAGTTTTGTGAAATTTTGATATTGAGAGAGAGAGATGGAATATAATGCTAATATCCTTTTCTTTGCCTATTTTGTCCTTTACTTCTTAATTCTGGACCCTACGGTTATTTTTAAAATTATTTTTTCTACATAGTAGAAAGGCAAAAGAAGTAGTAGAATGTATTTTAATGTTTTAATAATAGGAAAGCAATTTGAATTAGAACTGTTGTAGCTGCATTCTGGTCCCGTGTGAACACACCAAGGAAGTCATGCGTAGAATGACTAACACAGTGGTCTGGATTCAAATGCTGTGTTACCTCATTTCAATGAAGAAGAGATTTAGTATGTTAGTTTCTATGCTGCTAGTAGATGGACCTCCAAAGGCAGGTATGTTTCACAGCAGCATTATGTCTTGATTTTCTTCTGCAGAGCAGCAGAGGAATGACAGTGAATTTTCCAAGCTTTCTGAATATGTTCTGTATGAGATTTTATAAATTGCCAGAATAAAGGCAGTAAGTGGCTAAAATTCCAAAAAATGTACTAATAAATGGATGAAACAAACCACTTACTGTTGAAAAATACTTGAATCCTTAAATTTTCACAGCTCAATTCTACACTACTGCCTCTTATTGCTATAAAAAATTATACATGTTTTTCTTGAAAATGGAAATTGCTTATTATATCATGGGGGATTCAATTTAACAAAACCACAAGAAAAACAAGTGCCTTTTAATTGAAAGTGAGAAAATTCTGTTTTGTACATTATTATGCAGACAAGAGATAATTATATTTGTGAAATTCTTTGAAAATCTCACACAATTAGGTGAATTGTGAGGGAAGGAAATAATTTCTTTCAATATTTAGATTTCTTCTGCCATCAGGGGAGAGCTTCATGGATCATATGTCATACAACATTATCTCTTGTATGACGAGAACGTTTTTTATAACATGGTTAGAAGAGTTCCTGCAAGCTCTTTGGCACATATTTTAAAAAGACCAATGGAAATTTCCCTCGGTTCTCTTAGCATGTTGCAAAATTTTGACCTTTATCTAGCTGTTTGCTCTCAATTTGCTTGTGAGCACATTAAAAGTAACTTCTTTCTGAAAAATGAGGAAAATTAATTATTTAATATTTGTAAAGCACCATTAGATTCTTTTTAAAGATTATGTTGCAAAACCAGCATATTATTCCCTCCTTCTTCAGGATAAAGATACACATTAGTGGTCCATGAGTAATGCCAAAGATCTCTGGATCCCGTGAGAACAGAATTTATTTTTTCTATAATCTATAGCTATAGTTATATTTATAACTTTTATCATTTTGCAAGTGCTCAAAACAAGCTGAAACAGCCTTTCTGCATCAAGTCTAAAGACTGCTTCAGAGGCAAAAACCTGAAATGGACCACCCTATTGTTTCTTAACATCTTTAATTTTATCCTGTCATGTTTCAAAAATTTCTTGCCTGGTCTTTCTCAAAGAATGTGATATTCTTGTTCTTTATATTATTGCAAACTCCTGAATTAATGTTATGCATACTTGTGATTTAAACTCTCTAGTTTCTGTGCAGCATGGAATTGAAATTTAATATATTGTCTTAGGCAAGCAATATGGAAATTGATAAGAGAGTGTAATACTTTCCGTTTAAATGTAAGCCTATGTTTATGTTTAGGCTTTGCAGAAAATGTGTTGGTCATCTGGAGAGTTTTAACCTGCAATGATGCTGTTATGAGACACGAGAATGTAGATTTATTGTGGATTTTAAATGTTCTAATTTATTCATAAACCAGAAGAAAGAGCAGCATGTGAAAATATTGTGTCATGTTAGGTATTTCCTATACAATAGCAAAGAGTGGGGGTGTTCGTTCAGTCTCCAAACGAAATGTCACATAATTCTAGGAAAAGGAGGTAGAACTGTTGAGAAGGTGACCTTGCATTTATAGACTTGGAGCTACACAGGTCAGCCTCAAGCCCCTGTTGAAAGCCTGTTCAGAAACTCATTTTCTTAAGAGCATAACATGAAACTATATTATTGAAAAAAATAGCATTCATCTGAATATACATTTTTTTACCTATGATGAAGTTATTTTATATACATATATAATTTTGCAGAGGGCTAATATAGTGATATAGCTGTCATTATCTTGCTTCCCAGAAAAATTTTATTAGTCTGCTTATTTTCAAGCACAAAATTTCACTTTTGAGAAAACATACAATGTTTTGTGCTAGATGGCAGGTCTGTGTAATTGCTTACTACAAGCATAAGATATTTTGGAAATTAATAAAGAATGAAATATTAGGTATTTAGTGACTTTTTAGTCAAATAAAGTCAACTTGGCAGTTTCCAGGCAGTATGTTGTTTCAGCCTTCAGAATACAAAATAAATATAATAGTGGTCCATAAGTAGAAGATAGAGATAAACAGAGATATACATATTTCAATGCACATAAAATATCAAATGCAAATATATATAATTTGAATATATAGATAGAATGTAAGTATAGCTAGAAGAAAATAAAAACACTTTTTTCTAATGTGTACGTGCTGTGTTATAGAAATATAGAGATGTGCACAAAGGGACTACTCTCAAAAGTAGTTTTAGGACAAGTCATAGAAGAAAACTTTTTTAATCAAGAGGGTGTTTCACATAAGACTTTGTCTGAAAGGTCTCGTCTTTCTGGTCTGAATGTATCCGATCAGAAATTCCTGTAAGATTAATG
>JAOTQP010001600.1:216174-231928 GCA_026413545.1 Cichladusa arquata
AAAAATAGTACTTTTTATTGACACAATAGCTTTAAAAATTTTCCTTAACATTCTGAATCAGCTTAACAGATTCATTTTTGGAAGATACTTTTATTATGGATCCAGCTGTCTTTACTCTGAAAATAAGAAATGCCATTTCCTCTTCCTCTGCCTGTAAAAAAGCCCAGCAATGCTCACTTTGATTATACGCAAAAGTTAACTTTGAAACATATCTTGTGTATTTATAAGTATCTTTTGGTGTAGGAGGTGGAAACAGAAGAAACATCACGAGTGTTTACCTCGCTGGAGGCCATTAGCAAATGCTTCAAAGGTGTCCCTAGAGGAGAAAAATAGTGGTTTACAGCAGAAATCATTAATTTGCAAATTTTCTATGCAATTCCTCTAGTGATTCAGCTGCACTGGAAAACTTGTTGTTCTTACCAAGATGCGTCACCTTTACAAAATGTCAATTTTCTGCCTATGATGATTTAAGAATGGTACGTTCACTGTATATCTGAAAGACTGCAAGAAGAAAAGGAAGACATTATATTTCATGTGTTTTGCATCCTTTTGTTTCAAAGTCCACAGAATTTTTTTGGTCAGATATGATAAATATTATTTCATTTACAATGGCAAATAGTGAAGAGATTTAGCCAGAGTACATATCATTTGCAGCACATCCATTAGGCTCATGGTTGTTCCCTTAGCTCAGAGCTAAGCAGATACCAATGTACTTCATTTAGTGAATGATTTCCTGACAAACAGGAGTGCTTACCTTTTGCTGTTAGAACAGAGGGCCTTCAGTTGTCGTGTGTGCCACTGAATGAAGCCCTGAGCAACTCCACTACAGCTGGCTTCGATCCCTCCTATGCTGTGATCTGTGGCACTGAAAGCCTCCCATTGCTGCAACAATTCCCTGACATGTAGAACTTGACCCCAGCGCCTTTGGTTTCAGCACAAGGATGTTGTCTCTTGAAGCCATGTGGGAACTGGATTACTCCTTTATTGATCAATTGTTGAGTTAGCAATCAATGGGTAATTGACTGTTAACCTCCATGAGATGACTCAAGCACTTAAGTCAGGCACAGTTAAATAGCTTGCTGAACAAATGCCTGCATACTGTCTGTGGCTTCTGTACACGAATTTGTCAGCTCTACATTATTCACAGCCATGTAAAAAATCTTCTGCAAATGAGCCACACACAAAAGAATAAACCTGTTAAAAAGACAGATTTACAGTGCACTAGCATTCTACATTTAAGAGCTCCCCCCGTTGTTACTGAAGCAATCAAAGGTGTCTTGAAAGATTGCTAAAAATGATCAAGGATGCTTTATTTTAGATTGATAACTGCAGTAGCACGTGTGAGAAGGAGAACAAGCAATTGAAGTGTATAGGATCATTGTGCACCTGCCTGATATCACTGGCTCAACATTTACATTTTAGAATGTCTCTTAGACTTTTTCTGGCCTAATAACAACATGTAGTGAAATAAAGTGTTCATTCTGGAGGTAATTGTTATGTGGTGAAATATAAAAAAGACCAATTCTGCAGTATATTTACCACAGTGCATATTTATGAGTTGGGTTTAATTAAAAGTCAGGAACACTAGAGCTATTTTTTAACTAGATGCCTATTATCTAGTGTCAAGTGCTTGGTTCTAATCACACATTTTATACCATCCTGACCTAGATCACTGCCTGTGACGTACCAGATAGTGTGTTGTCTTTACCGAGAAGATGTAGCCAAGCTTGATGGATGTTTTCTCATTCCTAACCTCATTACTACTGGCTTCCCATCCATCTAATAAAATGCTATGATGGAGAGTGGGAAGGTGCTATAAATCATAATATTCCAGCCGCTCCAAGCAGATTCATTAGAAATGCTGACTATATATCTCACACACAGAAAGTCAACACACAAAGTAGTTTGGTGTTTCTGCCTGTGCTGGAGACATCCCCTCACTCCCTGCAGTCAAGTTAGGATTTGTTTTTAATGGCAAAGATGACATTTAATGAAGTTCTGGGTGGCGGGCTGCTTTGACCTGAGCAACCCAATAAATATTCCAGCTGTTCCTAGATTTAAATTGTGCTGTAGCCTATAAGCACACTCGTATTGTCACTCCACCACTGAGAACACGTAATTTTTAACTAATGAACTTTGGGTTTGTTTGTTGGGTTTTTGGAGGGAGATAAGGAACTGAGGCATTCTACTTTACTGCTGCTTTTCCAGTGTTTTTCTTCAGGAAAGGCATCCTCATTTCATCTAGGCTAGGGTGCTGAAAGGAGTATTTAGGGGGAAGTGGCAGAATTTGTCCTTTCCATTTGTCTTTCAGCTTTGGAAAGAAAATATAGCTGTGAAAATAAAAATTGCCCAGACTTGTGCCTGGAGAAGGAGAACTGAAGCGGATGCATCCTCTGAAATCCAGATTATGAATTAAACTTCAGGGTTATATCATACTTTATGTAGATTTTGCTTTTAAGTGGAATCTACATTGAAGGGGCAATGACAGCTGTGATCTTTGCAAAAGGGAAGTGTTCATTAAAGGAAGGAAAAAACAGTAGAAAAAACAAGGAATTTTCACACAACCGAGTCCTTAAAAAACAGCATAAGTGTGATTCTTGCTGTTCCAGATGTTTGCATTTTCATGATTCTCCTCTGGCAGATGCTCAGAGCTTCTTACATTATCCAGTGCAGTCTTTTTGTGTGGCAATTTTCATGTTGCCCTTAGGAGTTTGCCATTCAAAAGATTTTTGCTGGGAACTCACCCAGAGTTGTGTACCTGTAGCCTGGTATGAGTCAGCACTGAAGATATCACAGAAACTTGCTCTGTTGGATTGTGTGCAGAGCCATAGCACCTGACAGTCTTTCTTTGAAATGTATTGCAATTAAGAAAATCAAACATCAGTGATCTTTTTGTTGGAATTGGAATAACGTGTATATTGGCCTTTAGACTTACTTTCTTTGCTTGTGAGTGACATGTGGTGTCAGACAAGCACATGGACAGAAGTAGAAGAAGTAGGTGGAAGGCAGTTTTTCATGCAGCCTTTAGGAATTCATTAGGAACACCAGTGGACACTCCTGCCTATTCTCAAGGGCTGTTTCACTCCATTTTGGGGAAATGAGATAGTGTATAAGCTAGTGGCATTCTTTATTAAATCCTTGAGGAGGAAGTACAATTTTGTCTGTATGTTATCTGCAAGCACAGTTTTCATTATAACTCACTGTGATCTCCTAGTGTCAAACTGTTTCAGGGAAAATGAGTGATAGCTGTTATTAGTAATCCATGGCTTTATGAATGTTCAAATTAAAAGTAATCAGAGAGAGAGGGCAATCGTACATCAGTTAATATAATCCATTTATTTTGAAACATACACTAAAGAGTAGCATTCATCTTTATCACAAAGCAAGTCTCATCTTTGTGGTGATATTTTTAAGCATATGATGGTAAGTCATATAAGGAATTCACTTTAACAGCATAGAGGCCACTTTCCAGTTCCTGAAGCATTCTGAAAGATACATCTAGAAAAGAGCAGTATCTCCCTGAATTACAGTGAGCAATTTAAAATGTTTGCCAAATGTGATTCCCACTGGGTAGACTTGAGGGCCTCTGTTGCCTCCACACAGCTCATCCGACACTGCACAGGTGTGCAGATCTGAAAGAGAGACTGCTTCCCTTGTCCCCCTCTGCCCTTATAAATCTAATTCCAAATCGGCTTCTGACAGGATATGTCTGGAATTGTCACATTTGTGTTTTGGCTTTTTGGTTTGTGGTTTTGTGCTATTTATTTAAATACCTTAATGAAATGTAAGGATTATATACGAATATACAGAACTTCTATCAAATCTGGATAATTAGTATCATAGCAGAGGTGCCTGCTAGTATCAAATGTCATGTGTAATTTCAACAAGATAAGATCTGATGACTGCAGTTGACTTGTTTGACAATTATTCTAAATAACTTTAGAATTTAAAAAAAATCCACCAGATTTTTATGCTTGAGTTTTGTTTTCATAGTTTTTTTTAAAAACTGTTGCATTCACCTATCACCATAAGTGGTGTGAACAAAAGGACTGTTGATATAAGTCATTGAAATTCTCCTGTAATGATAACGATTTTTATAAGACCTACAGAATGAATCCAGAAAGATAAACATGCAGGACACAAGTTATTTAGTATTATCTGTTGCAAGCCGTGCTTTCATGGCTTCCTTTTGGTTTGTTTCTTTTGAAGAAACCTCTGTTAGGAAATGCTTTCTGCCCTTCAGATACGCTTTGTTCTGGAGGAAAAGACACAGAATTATCATATGATTTAGGGGAAAATATTTGATGCCAGAACAATCTGTGCTTCCTGATATTGCTTAAAAATTGATACCATTGTTAGAGAAAAGGGGCAAAGGAACACCCCACAATGTGCTACTGTGTGCCCTAAATGTGAAAAAACTGTGACTGACAGGAATTAATTAGAGTTTGACAGTATATGAAGGATTTGCTTTTGTGCACCCTGGTCTATTGTATTAAGTTTCTTCTAATTGTGGAACAAAAGGAAACCACTTCATGCTTATGTACTCCCAATTTTCTTAAAATAATGCATATCTAAATTTGAATTTTCCTCAGGATATCATTGAAGGCTGTCATACTTTGTTTAGCATGTGACTATGTCTATAGATGGACCTTATAAATTTTTCCTGAATGTCGCATCCAATACCAATTTGGAGACAGCAGAACTCAAAGCAGTATTGTCTCACCCAGTGAAAAGAGAAACTTTTAGTATGGACAATGATTACAGCTATTAGGGGAAAGTAAGTTCAGAGTCTCCTGTTTTTTAACTATTAAACATGAATTCCACCTTTTATTCTAATATGTTAGCTGCCTTTATCATACTGACTTTACATTCAAGATATCTTTACAGATCATAGAATACAGGTAGCAAGATGTGGTATTATTGTGGACTCTTCTAGTACAACATACCATCACAAAAGAAACCCTAGAGTCCTAAAATCAGGTTTGGGTGTTGAGTAGTTGCTATAATTTAAAATAAAGAAAAGAAAAAAAGCCACAACAAGCCTCTGCAAATATAAACTGTGATTTAATTAAAGAACACAGAAATAGTGGAAAGGCCAAGTAAACACAAATTGATATTGAATACTTACTTTCCTAAAATGATTTAGGGATTCAGTCTATGTGATTTTCTTTGTTAAATGTTCATGTCTTAGCTTCGTAACTGATACATAAGAGCTACCAATTATTATAAAAGTGTAATTAATCTTTGTACACAATTGTTTGTGTAGTACCTTTGGCAGTGTGTCAAGTTTATTTATAGTAAGACAAACCTAGGACATGATATCAGGTTTCTTTCCCTCATTTTGCCTTTTGCAAAGCACAGAGCTCCCCTACCACGTAACACAGCTGTACCTGCTCCATCTCCCACTGCACTGTATCTGTCTATCTGTTCACTGACCTTGGGTTTAGTGACACAGAATACGGTGACTAACAATTTTATTGAACTTGGAGTAAATATGGACAATTTCAGATGCAAGTGTTTTCTGTGTTAGGGATTATTTGGGTATTATTTAGTCAATGCCAGCTGGGAGGGAGAAGAAATTTCACTTTCTAAAATCAAAGAAAGGTCATGGTTTGGTTTCTGTAGTAGAGATAGAACTTAATGGAACAGAAACACTCCTTCAGTTTGGAGCAATCCAGGAAAGAGGTAATATGTTACTTCCTTTCCTAAGAAGTTGTTGTTCTCGTCTCTCATCTTCATTTTCCTTTTCTCCACATTTTTTTCCCCTATCCTTACATTGGACTTGCTCATCTTCATTTCACTCTATCCAGCTATCCTTCTAGTACGCCTGAGACGTGGATTGGGATGAGTGTCCCACTGGGCTGTTGATGGGTTGTTTAATACTCTGGTTTTCTCCATCAGTGATGAATAAATAAATGCCTCTTCTTCTTCCCCATTTTGTCCTTTCTTCATAGCAATGTGCACCAGCACTGTCTCAAATTAGAAGCAAACCTGACACCCTTTCTTGATCACAGTTTGTGCTTAAGCTCTCTACAGACTGATGCATACCACCGGTGGTGTAGATGTACACCAGACACACAATGTATTAATTTTCTAAGACACAAGATGTATTAAGTTTTTTTACCCCACTTTTATTTCTCTCTTCATGAGTTTTGCAGGCCAGTCACTGTATTTTCATATTATTGCCATGATAATATGAAACAGGAATTTCTATATAAACTATGAATATATAGTTTATATAGTTATATACAAACTAAACTATTTCTAATAAACTGTGTTTAGCCTTGCCTTATTTCTAAATATCTGTATCTTCAGCTAAATTGTTGAGCCTTCTCTATTAGTGTTAAAACCTAGAAACAGAAGCATAATCTGAACTACCTACTTGCAGTCTTCCTTTTCTCTTCACGGTAACCTACACAGCTGTTCTATAGCTATACAACGTATTATCTAAAGAGTACAGGTGCCCAGTATAATTGAATGGAACCTTTGCATTTAGTATATTGCTATTTTAATTTGGGGGTGGGTCTCGGTGTGATTGAAGACATCTTTTTCTTATTATGGGCATTTCTTTGTGCAGTATTGGAAGAATTTTTTTGTTTGTTGTTTATACTCTTCAAGCTGGCAGTAATATTTCTGTCTGCCAGTGTCAATTACACTGTTCTTGACTGGTGCAGATCAGCACCCTGTAAGATCTCTGAAAAGCCAGTGTGTATCATATGTCAGTAGCAGACATATTAATATTTGAGTTGAGCAGTGCAAGTGATGTAACAAGATTAGATGGCACTGATAGAAAAGACTAAATATAAGCCCATGAATAATGAAGAAACTGCTAGGTGGCAACTCTCAATTATTTACTGTCCCTGTCCAATGTAATAATAATAGGAGCCTGTACTTTTCCTTTGTGCCTCTCTCTTTTACTAGCTTAGTGTTTAATCTCTCAGTTTTACTGAACTAAGAATCTTTCCAAGGTATTTTGCCCTGAGCTATTACTAAGTGATTAGCAAACAAACTGAACAAGCCATGCTAAACTTTATTCATGACATGCTAGAGGACATAATTTACCAGAAAAGAATAATCAGTTTCAAAGCCATTTCACTTTATCTTAGCTGTTGACATACCACATCTACTTTAGATGCCTTTTCTTTTCTTATACACAATGCAGTAGGAAACAACTCTGACATGGGAAGCAAACTAAACTGTATGTTTGTGGGGTTTTAACTTATTTCAGACAACAAAACTTCCTTGTCTTTAAATAACTGATAGAACTAAAAAAAAATATTATGTGTCTGAGGCTGCAGTTGCATGAAGGAATCTGCCACAAACTCATCTCTTCCACAAATAATATGCACAGGAAAACCCCTGTTTTTCTTATGTTCATTACAAATAATGGATTATGATTGTGAAGGCTTTTAAAATTTCTACAGCAGTTCCACTAGGAGATTATCTCTCACCAAATAGACATGAAATTCAAAAACACAACTGTAAACTTTTAAGTTCAAATGTATCAGCCTAGTTACTATTTTTAATAACAACTTTTATGCATCAGGATTTACCATGTGTACTTCAAAATCAACTTTAAATTACTTCCAGGCTTTCAACAGACCTAGAATCTAAGTTTATATCTCCTGTTGGGAATGATAATTTCATGCACTAGGTGACACTAATAGCTATGGCATGAAGGCAGTATAGGAGTCCTCTGCTTCTGCATGACTGACAGTCATCTGGCACACTTATTAGTCCCTTTTTGTCAACATTTTTTTTGTCAATATTTGTATTTTCATCTTTTTGGGATTATTTCTAAGCCTATACAAACTCTTGGTTAGCAGGTATAGTAAGTCTTTGATTTCCTACTCACTAATATATGTTTTTGTCCTTTTTCATAGATAAAACTATTACTTTTTAGGCTTGAGAGATTTTTCAGCTTTAAGAAATTATTTAGTACTTGAATTCTAAAGTACATAAAGAGATACAGAGGATACTCAAAGGTCTTCAGCTGGATATACTTTGTATAACCATCTAGCCTTGTTTTTTGTCAGAGGAAAGTACATTTCATTGTATTTATGAGGTACAGATAAGAGAAAAACAAGATCTTCTGGCACCTATCAATAAAGCAGGAAAAGAAGTGCATAACAACAACAGCAGTCTGCTGGGATAACAGATTGGTGCCCACTAGTAAGGGGGCAAGGCTCATAATTCACAAGCAATGAAGCCGCAAGTGAATTATAAAGGTCTCGTCCTCCTTCAATGGAGATAAATGAGTCCGTCTAGCACAACAAACCATATGATATGTTAGGATAAGGGATCTTTTTTTCCAAAATCCTTTCTCTCATAACATTTTTTGAGGGGTTAACACACTAAATAAACAATAAAAGACATTCTGTTATTTTCTCCACTCTCTTTCTGAGGAGCCTCTACTTGGTGCTGATATTTAAGGTGTTGACTGTTGTTATTTCTTATTTCCATCTAAAGTTTTGTTAAACTCATCATCTTTAGTAACAGGCATACGGGGCATAATTGTCTTTGGTTCTTTTTTTTTCTCCTTAACTAATGCATAAATTCACTCTTGGCTTTTCTTACTGTTATTTACTTACTATCACTACATTTGCATCCTCCCTCCTCCAACTTTGCAAATATGACTTCTTCTCCAGAGGTCATATATTTTTTTCCCATGTTTGCTGGAGACAGGAAGTTAAAAGCCTGGCTTTAAAGCAGTAATCTGCTGTTGTCCACTGGTGTTTGTCATGCAAGCCTGGAGAGCTGTTAGTTAGATCTTAATTACGCCAGGGATTGAAGCCCTGTTGAGACAAATAAATTTAAATATGGTCAGTCCTTTAAAATTAATTCAAGTTATGGGATTCTACATATGGTAACCTCTTAATAAAGTGTGTTGCAAGACAGTCCAGCATTTGAATAAGATGACTCCAAACATCAACCCCAATTTTTCACAGTAGCTTTATTTGGTAAAATTTGAATGATTTGTTAGATAACTCATCTCTACTAGTGACAAAGAGGTCGCATAAACTAAGGGATTGCAGTTAAATGGTGGGAGGTGATCTCAGAGAAAGAGAAAATAACATGCGGATTCTAAGTAGCAATTAAGATTACAGGCAGAGATGGCAGCAGCTGAGGTTTCACACTGATTTTTCATTATATGGTCTTCTTTCAATTGCTTGCCAATTTGAGAATTTTGCCAGGTCCAACTAAAATGCTTGATTTTAAAAGTCTTCCTAAAGCAGATTTAAACATAGGAATAAACACTACTTCAGCTAACATCTTCCAGTTATTTCTGAGAACCAGCCAGAAATACATCATTACAATATTTTCATCAACCGGTTTGGTGAGAGCACTGTGCCTGTATTTGCAGTAGTCTACACATGTAGCACATGAAGATTTGTGGTGGTGTTTTGTTTCAGATATGTCCTTTAGCTGTTCTTATGGTAAGTTGCCTACATTGAAATAAGACATATAGTTTCATGTGCTTTATAGATTTATATTAATATTTGCCAGCTAAATTCTCTAGAGACTGGCTACAAAAAGACCCTGCTCTTGCTCCTCGGAACTCTTCCACAATGCATCAGTGATGGTCTCTGCTTGGCGTTTGAGATTCAAAATGAGATTTTCTCTGAGGTTACTGCTCTGGGCTGCTCCTCTGCCAGGCACAAAAACTGATCAGAGGGGTTATTTATCTTGAATTTCATTGCTCCTGTACTGGTGTTCAGGCAGCGTGAAAGGAATGTCTCTCCCATGACCTGAAGAGCGTCTGGATAAGAGAGGTAGTTGATGAGAAAGAGGTGATTAATAGGGGGAAAGAGAGAGGGACAGACAGGGAAAGAGGGAGAGAGAGAAAAGGTAACAAGAGAGAGGCGCAAGAAACAAACACAAGTGAGCAAAACTAGACTACGGTAGAAATGGATGAGGCAATGGAATTATGTGAGATGGCAAAGAGGCATGAAGAACTGGCAAGGAGGTTTAGGATTATGCATAGGCAGAGAAAGGACAGGAAGATATATAGAATGTGAGCACTGCTTCAGTAAGTTAAAGCATTTGTTTCATGAAGCCTAATCTCAAGCTGAGACTTTCCATCTCTGTTGTATTCCTTTACTAAAATCAAGACAAGATGACTTCCTTCTTGAGAAGAACTTTCTTGAGCCATTTATTCTCAATCATATTGTGACCATGGATAATATCGCTGGCTAGAAATTGGTTGTCTGTGTCACTGTGTTTTTAAGAAGAAAGAATAAAATTACACAATGTCCAATAATTTGGATTAAATATTCAATTTTCATTGCAGAATCAATTTTCTCTTCAACAGAATATTTTCCATAGGGGAATATTTATTTGTTATGTAAGACCTTTCTGGAAATGAGTTAATAGAAAAAATCAAGAAGATCTATGTAGTCTTAAATTTCATGTTTACATACCAAAATGGCCTACCTTCCCATGAGTGACAATATCTGTTGTTGCCCTGCTTGTTTGTTTGTCTCAAGGCAGAGAAGTTATTTACATTACATTAAGCTGGACTAATGTTTTCCTAAACTTTTCCTTTTAAAAACGGAAATAAACACTGATCTTTATATAAAATATATATTTAAAAATCAGAATTGCTGCCCAGACTGAGTGCAAATATTTATTGAATTACATACCATTTAAGTATAATTCATTGTACTTAGGATGATTTCTGAAACCTCAAAAGAAGCAAAAATTTTTTGTAGAAGCATCTCCCAAGTGAACTCCCTGGGACTTTTCTTGTAGTTTTCAGGGAAAACTCAGAACATACTACGAAATTGAGACTAAAAAGGTATTGATATTTTACCTGAAAGCGCATTGTATTTTCTTCCACTAACTGAAGTTAACAGAATCTATTTCTTGTGTACTTGGGAGTCAGGCTCTGGCCTGTCAATAGATACTTAAATTTAAAGTATCAGCAGCCTTCTTCCCATAGACTCGGTATAAAAGTTGGAAAATTCTGAATAAAGGGAATGATATTTGGGACCAGGGCTAGGAAAAAAGCATTTTATTTGTGAGATCTCCTCAATATTGCAGGAAAATTTTATAGAATTTTTATGCCCTTACAAAACTGCTGTGGGCCAATAACAATAACATCAACAAGCAGGAGATTTTATGCTGGCCTTGTTCCAGGGGGAGAAGCCCAGGAGATTCATGCTGGTGCAGGGTCTGATATTTTGACAGAATCTTAAGATGGATAGGGTTGGAAGTAACAACAGGGCGACAAGTGGTCCAGCCTCCCTGCTCCAACAGGCTCATCCTAAAGCTCATGGCATAAAATTGTACCCAGACAACTCCTAAATATCTCAGTGAGGGAGACAAGTAAGTTCTCTGGGCAAGATTTTCCAGTGAACAGTCACCCATGTGGCTCCTCGTGTTCAGGTGGAACTTTCTGTGCATCAGTTTCTCTCCATTGTCTCTTGTCCTATTGCTCAGCACCACCTGGATCCATCCTCTTGACACCCTCCCCTCAGATATCCAGTCACTAATGAGGTTCCCTCTCCTTCAGACTAAAAAGGACAAGTTCCCAAAAACCCTCCTCATAAGTGAGGTGCTCCAGCCCTTTTTTTATCTTTTTAGCTCTTTGCTGGACCCACTCCAGGGGCTCCATGCTACTCTGAGGAGCCCAGAACTGGACACATCACTCCACATGTGCCTCACCTGGGCTGAGCACAGGGCCAGGATCACTTGCCTTGCCCTGCTGGCAATGCTCTTCCTAATGCACCCCAAAACACCATTGGCTTTCTTGGCCACCAGGGCACACTGCTGGCTCATGGGCACTTTGTTGTCCACTAGGATCCCAAGGTCCTTCTCCACAAAGCAGCTTTCTAGCAGATCAGCCTCAGCCTGTGCTGGTGCCCGGGCTTATTCCTCCCTGGTTCAGGACCCTGCATTTGCCTTTACCTCTCTGCTCATCTCTCCACCCTCATCTCTCCAAGGCCGTTCTGAAGGGCTGCACAGCACTCTGGGGTACTGGCCACTGCTCCCAGCTTTGTGTCATCAGTGACCTGCTGAGGAGGCATCTGCCTCTTTGTCCAAGTCATCAATTAATAAATTAAACAACACTGAGCCCAGTATTGACCCTTGGGGGGCATCACTAGAGACAGGCCTCCAACCAGACTCTGTGCCACTCATTATAGCCCTCTGGGATCTGCTGTTCACCTGGCTCTCAATCCGTCTCATTGTCCAGTCATTTAACTCACACTTCATGAGTTTGTCTATGAGGATGTTGTGAGAGACAGCATCTAAAGCATTGCTGAAGTCACGGTAAATAATATCCACTGCTCTGTCTTTGGCCATACTAGTTGTTTTTTCATTATACAAGACAATCAGGTTGTTCTAGCATATTTTATCTTTAGTGAATCCATGCTGGCTACTCCTGATCACTTTCTTGTGTTCAATGTTTTACCTCAGCAAAAACAATCAATAGACAAATAAGTATCCTTCAGTCTCTGTTTTTTGCATTGTGGGAAGAAAACCTGATATAAAATGAAAGATTGCATTTGTTTAGCTAGTGCGGGGTTAACTTGCTGTGGACAGCCCCTCTCCAGCTGTCAATAATATCTAAGTGTGCATCTGTGTCTGTATCTTTTTTGTCTATGTATATACCACGGAACAGCTGCAAAGAACACAAGTGTCATGTTAAATGCCAGTCATTTAATCAGTTTATATGCCCATAATGCCCATAAGTAGTATGATTAGAAGCATTATTGGAAACAGTGTAAAACCTTTGTTGTGCAGCGGTTTTTTGCTAAGCATAACAAAACTCCTGAAAACTAGTGTTGAAAGAACATTTGTGTGTTGATTTTTGGGGCTTTGGTTTTTGGGGGGATTTTGGGTTGTTGTGGATATTTTTGGTTTGGTTTGGTTTGGCTTTTTTCCTCTTTGTTAGCTCGATCCTAAGTTGCTGAATATGAAAGAAATGCAATAGATCACATAAAATTGTACCCTGTAAATACTTGGGAGGTGGGATATCCACTGGAGAAGGACACTGGCAAAAAGGGAAGTTCCCCATGAATGATGCATTCTGAACCAAAATGTGGCCTTCTGACACCATTTACTAAGAAACCCTGTAATACTGTCCAAACTGTTTCCAAGACAGTCATACCACATTGTATAAAATAAACATGCCTCAAATATACGTTCAGTGCTTAAGACACTTTCACCTTTTGTTAAACCAGTATAAATCCACTGAACAATTCAATCAGAGAAGCTACTTACTTACTCAGGTATCAGATTATCCATGTGCTACCCATTGTTAGCATATATATCCCATGAGTGTTTTGAACTGTACTGTTACAAAGCTAGAAGAAAAATTTCAGAAGATGAACCTTTCTCCTGCCACTATACATTTCATATATTATATTGCCTTTCAACTAAGTTGCCAGTGTACATATGAAAAAAAAAACAACAAAAATAAAGCAGACAGTGAATATTTTATATCTTATCTATTTTGCCGTCATAGAAAAATTCTAGAAGGAAGAAAATGTTTTACGAAGGAAACAACACTAGAGTCTACATTTTTATTTCAGAAAAATGTTGGCAACGTACTCAGCAGAGTTCTCTGGAAATATTTAACTGTTGCCCATCTTTTTTGAGCATAAGCACCAAAAAGAAAGACACCTTTTAATATTTTGTTTTGGCTTATTTGTTCTTTATTTGGAAAATGCCCTGACACAAAATGGATAATCATCAAAAGAACTGACGGCAGGTAGCAATCCAGATAGATAGGTTCTAATTAAGGAGGCATAATTTATATTTTTTATATTATTTATATTTATACTTTGTAGGATGTATGCATAGACAAGAAAAACCACAAAGGCACAGTTTTTATAGTGTTCAGGCAATTGGTTTGTATTAGTACTAATGTGATAGCTTTCTCTCTCCTTCTCTAACTAGAGAAGTATTTCACATTAAATATGCTGTAACTAGCATAAGAAATACCTTCTTTCAAGTTTGATTTACTGAGTCAAGATCTACTGTACTGCTCAGAATACACAGTTTTCCATATAAATTTAGGGTGCAGGGGCTGAGTTTCAGCCTTTTAGATCAGTGCTGAGGAAGGAGATCATCGATGGTTTAACCTATGATAGCACCTTAATATGTGGCATAGCAATGCTGAATTTTAATCCAAACTAGGGGCTATATTCTATTTTTAGATACAGGCATTGGTCTCCAAACTACTTTGGGGGTTGTGCTTGCATCCAAGGGCAGGGTTTGACTTTCAGACAATTTTTTTTGTTTTCATTTTAAGTCCAAATAAAATTAACTGTTTTTCTGTGGTTTGAAGGAAAAAAAATCTTACATCACCTTTATGCTAAAATTAGACATCTCATTTGAATAGCATAGGTAGAGAGTGAACTCTCTATCATTAAGTAATCAGTAATTAATAAATAATTGAATAACCAATTAAAGATTCAAATCTTCCTGTAAACCTACAAGCACCTTCTTACCTTTATTCAGATAATTGTAATATAAGTGACCTTGTGCTTACATTTTGGTAAAGGTGTGGGACAAAGTAAAAATAGCAGCATGAGGCTTTGTGGAACCATTGGCAGGAGTTTTAACTTTGTGCATTTTTAATAAGGAGACTAATCAACCATCCAGACAAGAACAAAGCATATGAACTTCTGCTGGAAAGTTGGCAAATCGTGATTGAAAACATTGCTATGGTCGGAACTTCTAAAATGATGGCTTTCAAATGTTCATTTTTGCTAAATCCCAGCACTCTTTCATTGAAACTATCAGTAGTGCTTATTATATTCATTAAGTCCTTTCTTAGAATCAGAAATTCAGCCTTTGGCCTCATGTGGCTTTGGTGCTACCAGATGTTCACATAAAAAACTCAGGACTCGTTCATTCAATTTTGTTTGTTTAGGACTCTTCCTCCTTCCTCTCATCTCACTTTTCAGCACAGCTATACTTTTTTCTCCTCAACCTTTCACAAACAATTCAACCTTAGGCAAAACCTATGCATACAGCTTTGCTTAAGGCTGGTAGAAGAAGGACAAAACTAGGAGTGAGTCATGCCAGAAACATGTGGATGACTGGCAGGAGGGCAGTGAATAGGGTTATAGATCAAGCTTCCCTAGTGCTTTTCCACTGTAGAGCTCATGGAAGTTCACAGATGTTAAAAACAATTATTCATGCTGAAGAACTTGACACACATTAAATGTATATTAGATGTCTTTCCCAAGACCTCATAGTAAGCTTTACAAAGAGTTGAAGTCAGGCCATATGATTTCCAGTGCCAGGCATTTTTCCCCCGTATGTCATAGCCCTTCAAAACACTGTTGATTATTGTTTTTGAGCAGGATAAATTTTGTGCATCAAGGAATGTGACATCCAAGTCTCCTGAAGTCAGGCTCTGAAATCTGTATAATGCTATGCTTAAATAAATAGCAACACTTGTGAATACTCTAGAGCAAGCAAATGTTGCCACTGACATCAGTGGAACAGTCTTCCCACTCTCTCTGCCTGGATCTGTTATGTTGCCCTTAAGAATTACATGCAGCAAAGGTCTGTGACAGCACCCTGTAAAAAGTGCTCTTTGTGTATAGTTAAGAGAGACATAGTGAGGATGAGATAGTACAGAGCCCTTTACAGGTGTTCTACTTATTGGCAGCACCAGCAGTTTACCCAGGCATTGCATCCTGCAGATTGTCATTTTTGTGACCTTGTTCCCCTGAGGGGAAAAAAAAAAAAAAAAAAAAAGCCTCTTTTCATGTTTTGTTTCTTAGAACCAGAT
>JAOTQP010001600.1:275978-287115 GCA_026413545.1 Cichladusa arquata
CCCTGAGGCTCTTGGGCATCACTCGGGGGTCTCAGAGGGATCTGCCAGGGGGGTTCTTGCATCCCCAGAGGAGCCAGAGAGGTACCCTGGACTCCCACAAGAATCCATTCATTGAGCGTATACATGTGTGGAGAAATAGGCACTTCTACTAATGACTAACACAAACCCTACATTCCACACTTGGGCCTCCTATTCAATGTGCATTTCCCCCAGGAACTTCAACAGCTTTTGGTGTACATGCAATATGTAACTTATCTTGTATTGTGTATTTAGTTGCTGCACAGCTGCACAAATATAACACTTAGAAGAATACGGTTTAATCACTTGAAAATATAGTCTTTATGGAGTGATGAACAAACCGTTTCTGTTCCTTGCATTTCAAACCAGCGATGCTGAAATGTCCAGTATAGAGGTCTCATTTTTATTTCCAGACGTTTTCTACATCGGATGATAATATTCAAGTAATAGTTTTATTTCCAATTCTAGGACGAAAGAACATAAGTGTATCAGCAATTTCATTGAGTTCAATGGCAGAACCAACTCATAGGAGCCCATGTGAGTAAAGTGATTTTTTACACCTGTTTACAGATCTGGATCAATCTGATTATACTGCAGGAAAGATACATATCATTTTATGTACTGCAATTTTCATTATTTTAGTTCAGAGATCTCAGCTCAATTCTTAGCTGTTCCTTTGAGATTTATAACAAGTATAGGAGATGTGCAGAAAGCTGGGACCTAAATGGTGCTATAATATATGTCTGTGATATGTTGTGCATAGATGCCATTAACTTCAATGCAGAAGACAGGAATTTCTGGAGCCAGCAGGACACATTTTGTGATTTCTCTTCCATATGTGTGGCAAAGATTACAGAGACTGTCCCTTGCATTATGCAAAAAAGTCTCAATTATTTTTTAATAGAGTCCTTATTATCTTCATGCTCTTTTACCAATACTTTTTGAAATGCAGAATTTAAATAAACATGCAAAATTAAAAGATACATGAAAATTAGTGATTTTTAATGAACAAAAATGCATCTGAATAAATATCATAAACTAGCCTAGCCCAGGATAGAATAGTTCAGTTGGAAAGGACCTAAAGAGGTCATGTAGTTTAGCTGTCTGACCACTTTAGGGCTGACTAGGAGTTAAAGCCCAAGGTGAAGAGCATTGTCCAGATACCCTGACAGGCATGGGGCATCAACCACCTTTCTAGGAAGCTTGTGACAGTGTTTCACCATTCTCTCAGTAGGGAGATGCTTCCTAATGTCCAGAGCAAAGAGAAGAGATCAGACCCTCCCTCTCCAGGTCCCCTCCTCAGGCAGCTCTACAGAGCAATGAGGTCATCCCTGAGCCTCCTCGTCTCCATACCACACAAACCCAGAGCCCTCAGCTGCTCCTCACAGGATGTGCCTTCCAGCCCTTCCACCAGCTCTGCTGTTCTCCTCTGGACCATCCAAGGACTTCCCACCCTTGTCAGACCGTGGGGCCCAGCACTGCACACAGGACTCAGGGTGAGGCTGCACCAGTCCTCAACTCAAAAGAATGTACAGCCCAAGGTCTATCAGTATAAGGCAAAAAGCCTCATTAGATATTTCTTCTCTTTCATGTTTCCTAACAACCTTCAGCACATAGTGGTCAAATGGTCAAATGGCTTTCTGGGACTCCCTCTTGCTATTAACACATCTAAAAAAGCCTTTCATCTTGTCTGACAAAACACTGGCCTGTTTCACCTCCAGCTGATCTTTGGCCTTTGTTTGTCTTCTACCAGATATGTGAACCACATCTCTGTAATCTTTCTGCAATGCCTACATTCTTCCATAGATCATAAAATTTCCTTTTCCTCTTGAATCCCAGGAGGAATTACCCGTTCAGCCAAGCCAGTTTTCATCCACCTTTGACTTGCAACAAAATGGTGCTCTGAATCATAGAAGTCTAGAATAGGGAAGGTTGGAAAACACTCTTAAGGTCAACTGTTTACCTAACACCATCATATTCATTACTAAACCATGCCTCCTAAATACATAGGAATTTTGAACATTTCCAAGGATGGTGATTCTACCACTTACTAAGCAGCTTGTTCCAATCCTTTGGATGGTCAGCCTGACCACCCTTTCAGCAAAGAAATTCCTCCTAACGCCTAATCTAAACCTCCCTAGGTGCAGCTAGAGACCTGAGCATCCTTATCGCCAGGCTAGACAATCCCAGCTCCCTCAGGCAATCCTCATCAGACTTGTTTCACCAGCTCCACTGCCCTTCTCTGGACACACTCCAGCATCTCAATGTCCTTCTTATCATGAGGGGCTCAGAACTGAAAACAGGTGGGGTCTCACCAGTAAGGAGGGACAATCCCTTCCATAGTCCTGCTGGCCACACTATTGCTGATACAGCCCAGGATGCCACTGGTCTTCTTGGCCACCTGAGCATGGGCTGGCTCATGTTCAGTCACTGTTGACTAGCATCCCAAGGCCCTTTCCTATCAGACAGCTCTCCAGCCTGAGTGCCCCAGTTCTGTAGCAGTGAATGGGGTTGATGTGACCCAAAGACAGGACCCAGCACTTCACCTTGAGATCCTCATACACTGGCCTCAGGTCATTGATCCAGCCCATCCAGATCCCTCTGCAGAGCCCTCCTGCCCTCCAGCAGATCAGCTTGCCCACCTAGCTTGCTGTTGTCTATGCATTGACTGAGGAGAAACTCAGTCAACCTATCATCCAAGTTGTTGATGAAGATCTAAATAGCACTGGCCCCCATACTGAGCCTTGGGGAACCCCACAGTTGACTGGTGACCAGTTGGATGTAGTTCCATTCACCAACACTCTCCAGGCCCTGCACTGCAGACAGCTTTCTACCCTGCTAGGAGCACACTTGAACAAGCCATGGGAAGACAGGAGGATGTTTTGGGGACAGAGTCAAAGGCTTTAGCTCAGTCCAGACAGACATCCACAGCCTTCTCCTCATCCAGTAGACAGATCACCTTGTCACAGAAGGAGATCAGGTTGATCAAGCAGGACCTGGCTTTCACAAACCCCTGCTGGCTGGGACTGATCCTCAGGCTGTCCTGCATATGCTATACAAGTGCCTGATTGTGATCTGCTCCATGACTTTTCCTGGTACCAAGGTCAGCTTTTCAGGCCTGTAGTTCCCTGAATTCTTCTTACAATGTCTCTCGTAGATAGGGGTCACATTTGCAAAATTCCAGCCAACTGGAATCTCTCAGTTATCCAGGACTGCTGATAAATGACAAAAAGTGTCTTGTTAAGCATTTTCATCAGCTCAGTACTGTTGGATGGATCTTGTTCAGCCTCTTAGATTTGTGTACATCTAAGGGGTCTAGCAAGTCATTGACCATTTCCTCTTGGATTGTGGGGATTTCCTTCTGCTCCTCATCCTTGTTTTCCAACTCAGGGAGCTTAGTACCCTGAGGATAATGCACCTTTCCCTTAAAGACTGAGGGATAGAAAGTATTAAGCATTAAGCGTTTTCCTCATCCTTTGTCGCTGTGACTCCCTCAGCATCCAATAAATGATGAAGATTCTCCTTAACCCTTCTTTTGCTCCTTGTGCTGCTCCCAAGTTGCCTTCCTTTCTTCCAAGGGTCATCCTCTCTCTGTGCTTTTCTCTGAGCTCAAGACAAAACTGTCCAATCAGGCTGGTCATCTTCCCTATCATCTTGTCTTTCAGAACATGGGAATAATACCTTGCTGAGCTCCAGGATATTTTTTTTTTCCAGTGGAATATGCCGTCAACTATATTGAAGATTTGAGGTTTGATAGAAGAAGCTTGAAATGAAACCCAACCTTTCTTCTTTTCTCTTCTGAAAGAATATTTCTCTTCTGTTTATAGGAGAATCATTTGGGATTTGGCATTAATCTCTGTTATGTAAACCCTGTTCTAGGGGCTATTTATGTAAGTGTTTTCATAAATTGCTCAATTATGTCCATTAGGTCCTGAATATAAAACTAAAATATGTAAGTGCCTTAAGTGCAACGAGAGGAAATTTCCACATCCTCGTGAGTTACCTATAAAGCTTCACCCAAGCACTTAGGTGCCTATGAGGGTACAGGCTTCTTTGAGTCTGGTTGGCTCCTATCTCTTTTTCGCAAACAATTTTTCCTACCCTGCTGTATGACCCTTTAATGCAGGATGAGTAAGCAATGTCTTGCAGGAAAATGTCCTCAGAGAAACAGATCTCCCTATATTCTCAGCCCTTATGAGTCCCTGAAAACTGGATTCCCATTGTATTTTAATTTCTGCAGAAGAGATGGAAGGTGCCTTCCATTCATGTAGGCCACAGAATAATGCTAGGCACCTTCCTAGGAGGCAAGAAACACGTTTTGAAAAGCTTCACAATGAAGAAAGTCTAGAAGACATGTTTTTCACTTCCTAGTACCTCAACCACTACCACTGCTCCTACCATCTTTTCAATGCAAAAAGTGGGACACTTCCATTTCCAGCATTTCCTTTTTCTATCCTAGTTCCAGAATGAATGGCATGAGAAGTTTTGGCCTCCAAATATAGGTGCTGTGTAACTTCTCTGAAGTAGGAAAGATAAGCCTCGAGTAACTTCCTTGTGAGCTGTATTTCATGTTTTTCCATGTATAAACAACCATGTTAACAGACTGCAATCTAGGAATCTGACTTTTCTCATATGGGTTGTGTAGATGGCTTTTTATGAGTTCTTGAACTGAGAAATTAAAGGGGAAAAATGGAAGGACATTTCACTGACAAATCTTCTTTTGTGAATCTGGATCTTCGTGTTTCAAGGCAATGTATACAGCCCAGACAAGAAGGTCATATTTCTCCTTTTTTGACAGGCCAAAATAAACTAAAGAGGACTTACAGTTTAAAGTTGTTTACCATAAAATAAATATAGAAGTGAATATCCTGATTAAAAGTATAATTACCACATCATTCTGGCTGTTTAGAAATCATCTTAAAGCTAATAATTTTATTATTAAATATGGAAAGGTGAAGAAAAAGTATTTGTATAAATAAAATAGCACAGTGCAAATAACTGTAAGTTAGAGCCTGGAAATTAAAGACTAAAATTACAGACAGCAAACTCTATAAAACACAGCCAGTAAATTTGGTTTACCACTATTATTGTCAGGATAATGTAACAAGCAGATGGGTGATTTAATATAATTTGGTTAGCTAATTTTAACAGGCTTGGCTACAAGTGTTAACTTATTTTTATATTTGATATTTACTGTGCTTGCTTAGCCCAACTCACACAATAAAAGCTCAGATCTGCACACAAGTACAGCTGGTTAGATGCTGTTAGAAGAACAGTATATAGTCCCAATTAAAAGAAATTACCCTTTTTTGTTGCCTCCTCAAAAAAAAATATTTGGGCTTGACTTACGTTTTTGCTGTTCACAGGAATTATTGAAAGCCACCACATTACCAAGGGCCTAGAGTCAAAATGACATGCAAATCTATGAATCCCAGAATGCTGCTATGCACGATGTACCAATTAGCTGAGTCAGCAGGTGCTATTAGATACAATTTTTAATTCTCTCTGTGGTGGAAAACCCCAAACAACAAGAAAGTAGCCTTCTTGTTGATTAAATACTAAATCTGCATCATTTTCAGGTCAAATTAAACACAGCAGAGTATCTCAAATATGCGAGTTAGGAAAGAAAGAGCACCATTACATGACTCACAGAAGCAGGTACCTGCAGTTTCTATTGAACTGTGTGCAAGGTGTGCTATATTATCTGGGAATGTTTCACTTTATCAACACTGATATTCAACTAGTACTTATTTGAGAACCTATTTAGTAATATTCACCAAAATTGGTTAATAACTTTAGTTGTCACAAGATTATTTTTCATAGAAATAGAATGAATGCATAAAAATAAAGTATTCTGAAGTAGCTATTACAACACCAAGCCACTAGAAAAAGCTGTTTGACTGCCCACAATGATTAGGCTCATTACAGCTTATCACTGGAAGTGTGTTTCTGAGTATTTGGCTCAAGAAACAGAGCTGCCTAATCCAGACGATGCTGGGTAATATTCGTGCTATTCACAACTTGTAGTACTTCATAGATTTTTGCCATTTTTACTAGAGTCTGAAAAAAAAAAACCAACCCAAACCTGAAAATGTATATATGTATATTTACATCAAGAGATTTATATCTGCTTGGACCAATAGAACTCCCTTTGACTGGTACAACCTAAAAAAAACAAAATAAAAATGTTTGGGACAGTAGTCTTGCTTTCCTATTGTGTTTTTTCTTTTTGTTGATTTGCTTTATTTTCAGTAGCAACCTTCTACTAAATTTTAGACATTAAGAAATGAGGAAAATCGTTTTTTGAATATTTTAAAAATACTTTTCTCTACCTGGTTCTGTTTTTACAGTCAAATAGAGGACAAGGTACCCACAGATTTTAGTTGTACATAGAATAGATTTTCAAGTCTTCTTAGAGCACAGTTAGGAAATTGTTGCTTGCTCTTTTAGCAGTTTCTCTTAAGAATTACCACTAATATTATCTGGCAGACATTCCAATAATAATTTCCGTTAGCCAATAAAAGGCAGTAAATACTTAACTTGCAAAGTTCTTGGAGCTCTGCAGCATGTAAATGAAATGTTGTTTTTGTTTTTGTTTTTTTTTGTTTTTGTTTTTGTTTTTTTTCCACGAAGAAGCAAAAAAAAGTCTGATAGTCTCCATTAAAATATATCTCTACATATTAATATATTGATCATATTTCCTGAGGACATGAGTCTAATGTGTTTTATTTTATCCAGCACTGAAGAAATTATAATCTTCTTTTTATTACGAAAATCTAACAAGAATGACAGCAAGGCTAATGTTGCAGGGAGATGAAAAAAGTAAATCAATTGCTTCATATTAAATGAAAGAGAATACATAAGTGAGAACCAAGTCCTACAGGTCTTAAATGAGAAACTACAGTAAAAATAAATGGAAGAACAGGTATGTTTGCTATGATGAGAAAATGAACTGCAAAACAGCTTGTCAAACATCCACAAGAATGACAATATTGTATTTGTCAAGGCCACATATCTGTTGTTTCTGAGATCAAGAAGAGTTTGAATGATGAAAACAGAGCTGTGTAATAAAAATATGAGGGTTTTTGATGTTCCCCAGAAGAATGTAACAAAACTGAAACAATGGCTTGATTATGAGAATCATTGTCATTTCAAAAATTCACAGTAGGCTGAAAGGTGGCTGGGGATGATCAGAAATGGTGGAAAGCAGGATCAGAAACATATGCAGTCTTAAGGCAATAGCTAATCATGAAAAGTACACATACTAGAGGAGAAACAGATATCTGAGCTCCTGGCATAGAGAGTTTAGGTGAATTGCGTACCCCAAATGCAGAAGTAAGAAAAGACAGAGACAAAGCATAGTATACCATTCACAGCCCACTGTTGGAGGAATGAGAAACATTCCTTGGAGGGAGTGCTGAAGAAATAATTAGAAAAATACAGAAGCTAGAATCAGATACAAACAATTTCTTAGAGCAGATATGAAACATTATTGTAAATTGGGTTTGGTTAGGAAAATAGTAATTATAAAATACACTGGGAAAAAAATAGAAAAAACAGACTTTAAATAGGTTTGAAATACACTGCTGTAGAACAATGACATTATACCTAAGTTCAGTGTATTGCAGCCAGAGGCTTACCACCTAAAAGTCTTATACATCACTGTATAATTTATAGTAGTTGTTTTATGCATCATTATCTTAATAGCTATGCCCAGATCATTACAATTTATTGTAGGATAATTTATGCATGTTTCAGTACTGTTTTATGCCTCTACTCATTGCTAGATTAAGAATTAACCCGGCCTGAAATTAGGTTTTGCAGACTCCATGCTAAAGATAGGAATAGAATGAAAGCAGCAACATGAAGGTTTCTTTCATTACAAACATCACCATGACAATGAGCACTGTGACCTGTCAGGAGTCAGGCTGACCTAGATGTAAGGTACTTGGCAAATTGACCTTCAGCTTTTAGTTTAACTATTGCAGATGTGACAGTGCAGGATACTCCAGTACACTAAATGACTTTTCTATAATGGAAAAAGAGCAGAACGTGGATCTGTCATCTTTTGAAAACTATATTGACTTCTCAGACTGGATAACTAGTGAGTGATTGGTGTGAATGGGAGGTCATTGAAAGCCCTTAACTGAAAGAAACCAGTCCAGAGTGATTGTCAATTGACTGTTCATTGACTGAGAAGAAGATACAGCATTGCAACATTTTAAAAAGTCATCAGCCTTATTTTGCCCTTGGCTATATTTGTATAACTCTGGGAATATGTAGATAGTCTCATAATTCTTGAATTACTCTAGTATTTCTTGTCTTAATTTATACCCATTTACTTTCCTTCATCGTTTTCAAAATATTTTTCCACTCATAAAAGGTGAATAGCAGCCCAAGGGTCCACATTTGTTATACAGTTGCCAAAAATTAAAACTGCTTGGTGAATCTTCTTTGTTCTTAATGCTAGACCCAAATGGTATGAATTTTTCTATTGATTTTCATCCTGTCTCTTCAATACGTGTCTGGAATGCCAACAAACATTAGTTTGATCATCCTCTTAAATGTAAATACAAATTGAATAAAGTCCTAAAAGCAAAGAAGAAATGTCCAACAAAGCATGTAGTGAGTTTCTGGGTAGAGAATGGAGAATGGAGAATAGAGAATATTCTCTATTTTGCAAATGCCTCTTTAAAAAAATTATAGAATGCACAATAAATCTTTTAAATAACTTGGCTAATGTAGATGTTGCATAAACTGAAAGAAGAGTATAGAAATGTTACCAGTGAATAACAATAATTTGGTGGGTAACCTCAGTAAAGGGGCCGAAGTACTGCACAGAATTTACACTGCATTTCCTTCCAGTTACTACCAGAAAGAAGTTAATGTAGCACAGCTTGTCCTGGTATGCCTGAATAATTGTTTCGAGGCAAGGTATTGGAAAGCTAGATCTGATAGATACTACAATTGAACTCAGTCAGAGAGCAGCTGGATGCATTATTGATTATGCATGCGCTTCAGAGTCTTGCAGTTTGCACATCAGCACTTGCACTAAGTAATAAACCTAGAAAAGTCTTAACAAATCTTTTTAAACCAGCTAAGCAGAAATCATTTATTCCAGCAATTAAAAATATATATGGTCATGAGGTTACCACAATGAAGAATATTTATTTAGTTCAGTACTTTAAGGCTTCTATTAAATATTGCATTCTCAAGATGACCTCTAGCTTCCCCTCATTAGATAATATCAAGCATTTTTTATTAGGAATTGATGTGTTTCTTTTGCACATCAGTGCACAGTAGATAATTTAAAAATAAAAAAACACATTGGTTAAAGGAAAAAAGTGTGCTATTAGCAGCCTTTGATCTGGGAAAGTTGCCAGTCTAGTTGGTGTTAATTTAGGTAGTTTATAAAAGAAAGAACCTATACTTTCACATAAGCACTACTTATTTCACTTCTATTAGGATTTTCCTTTTTGAGAGGTAGAAATTTTGAGTAATGAAATGCTTTCTCTTCACATTTAGTTTATTAGGGAATAATTCCTTCATCCCACAATTTCAATAGTTTCAACTCTTTAAGAAGGCATACTTTGTTGTTTGTTTTTGTTGCTTGTTTTAAATGAACTTCCTGGAAAATACCCTAAGGCAGTCCTTCAGTTGTGGTTTTTTTCTTTTCCCCATCACAGACCATTATCTTTTGATGGAGCACATTTAGTCCTGATATAATAGCCATTGCCTAAGCCTACAAAGTGTACCATATCCCTTGAGAATAAAAGGAGCAGAACCTGAGGAATCCAGGATCTGAGGATTTTCAGTGAGCTGATGGGACGTAAGTTCAAGAAGTGTATTTGGACTGGGAGCAGATCGTAGAACTAAAAACAAAGTAGCAAAGATGTGTGGTGTTCTCCCTTTTAAGCTGATGCTGAAACCTTCAGGCAGCTGATTATCCCTTTATGCTCCATCACAGAGGCATTCAGGGCTAGATGATCAAAATGTCTGCTGTGTAAGGAGTCAATGCAAGGATCAGGATAAAGATATGCTGAGGAAGAAAGACAGAGGACAGTTCAACCCATCATTTGGTTGCTCTGAGGGTTAGAATTTTATTATTTATGAGGCAGATGAAGTCTGAAGTCTACCACAGTCTCAAAGAGGAATTAAATTTGCACCCTCAAAACTGAGATATCTTAAATGGGTCAATTCTTTTATTCCTGTTTCTTTACTTTATATAAAATAATTTCAACTGTCTCCCAGATATGTTCTTTATTCCTTTCTTCCAACTATTGCACAGGCTGTCCCCAGAATTCAAAGTGCTTTTTTTCCTACTTATCCAAAAAAAAGCCAGATGGATAGTGGAATTCCAGGGAAATGTGCTAGTCTGTCACTTGAAAGAGCTCTGTAAGAAGAAGGATTGCAGATGTATCTTCCATCCTGCCACAACTGAGGAATCAGAACAGTGGACAAGAAGGAATTGAATATGGATTTGTGTTTGAAATTGAACCAATTAAGAGTTAAGCATTCACTTCAGAACACACTTCCACAAAATAAAGGTGTTAGCTCTGCTTTTTTATATGGGTTGAGCTCTTCCTCCCTTTTGTCAAAACTACAGAAAGCTCGCAAAGATCTCCAATTTTGGCAGGTTCATAGGGCCAGGAAAGAGAATACATTTGAAGGCACACAACAGAGTAGCAGGAAAATTAGAGCATGACAGGAACAAGTCTCCTACAGTGGCTGTGTTTGTGTTTCAGACATTTTATTTGATGGAAAGTTCCATCAAAGAAAGCAAATGGTAGAGCTCAAGACATTTAAACCCTTTGATCAAAGCTATATTTATAGCTATAGACTTGGAATGAGACTTTTCAAAATTCAGTTGGAATTTGATAAAATTTGTGTGCTATTGGCGCATATAACAAAAAGAAACATTGCACATAATCAGCATTGCCTGAGATCAGACATCAGTCTCATTAGTTGAGGACTAGGAACAGCAACATTATGTCTATTACCAGAGACTACTTAATCTTTAAAATGCTTGTTACAAACATTAATTAATCCTGACTATATGTATTTGTGATATTTAAATATTGTGCTCCCCTGTGAAAGGATTAGGTGATACAAAAAGAAG
>JAOTQP010001600.1:406216-418023 GCA_026413545.1 Cichladusa arquata
TAATGTTTCCATTTCACTTGAATACCTCACCAATAATTAATATATGCCATTTAAAATCTGAAATTCAATCAATGTAGTAGTTTACAGTAAGATAATTTTGTTTTCTTTTAACAGTTAAAGTGACACAAGGGCTTACTGTACTTATAATCACTGTATCTGTGGAGTACTGAAATACAACTTCTCTTTTTATTTCAGTTACCTTACATCTGAAATTATTTGTGAAAAAAGGACTGTTTGGGGAATTTGTGTGGCAAGCTGCCTTTCTGTTTTATGAGAGGCAATTTATGCAACCCTTTACTTCTTAAAAATGTTGTTGTGCAATTGATACTTATTAGTGTGGTTTGTGTTGTCTGAACAAGTGAAAACAGGAAATGGGAAAAACTTTGAAGAGCTTTCTGTTCAGAAATCTAACAAACTTGAGTTAACTTAAATCTTCTTTCTGACTTGGATATTTACTTTTTTTCTGACATAAATTCTTTTCCCAGTGAAGTTGTAGGGTTTCATTTGCTTTTTGTTGGAGTGGAAAATCAATGTGAAGACCCCAAGACACTATCCTATACATCTCCTTCAATAAAGCATGAAAAAGAAACAAGATTTTACCCATGAGACAGTGGGCCTTTAAATAATGCTACTGCCACACAAATTCTGTATGTGTGATATATACAACTTTGCATAGCTTTTGCCACTGTTGTCCTTTTATGGACTTAAATTTCTGTAGTACAATGACATTTCACGTGGTTTATGGATGGAGAAGACTTGCTGAAGACACTATTCTTTGTTTCTGAAGGGACATTCTCTTCCCACATTTGGCACTGTGGCTTGTTCTCATAAGGATAGTTTTCAAACAACTTCTACAATCCCACATTCTTGGCTCATTAGCTAGACATGCAGTGGTGGGCACTTTAAAGTTTGTTTACTGTTGTAAAGTGTGGCTTTCTTCCTGTCAGAATACAGGATTTAAGAAACAAGGAAACCAATTTGATCAAAATAGATATTTCAAAGGAAGTAGTTAATTATAGTAGTACCTAGCTCGTTTTTCTAAAACTTGTTTTAACAAGGAGACAACAGTAAGCAGTGAGAATTGGCACATGGTCTAGTGGCAGACCTGTCACTAGCAGGGGGCTACAAAGATGGTTACGGAACTGGAGCACCTCACTTATGAGGAAAGGCTTACAAGTTTGGGCCTATTCAGCCTCAAGAAGAGATGATTGAGAGGAGTCCTCACTGATGTCTGTCAGTTTCTGAAGGGAGATGTCAGAGGATGGATCCAGGCTCTGCTTGGTGATGCTGAGCAATAGGACGAGGCAACGAGCACAAATTGATGCACAGGAAGTTTCATTTGAATATGAGGATGAACTTCTTGGCTTTGTGGGTGACCTAGTGCTGGAACAGATTGTCCAGAGAAGCTGTGGAGTCTCCCTCACTGGAGGTAATCAACTGTCTGGACACAATTGTGTGCCATGTGCTCTGGGGTGACCTGGCTTGAGGAGGGAGGTTGGACCAGACGTCCCCCTGTGGTCCCTCAAAGCCTCAGGCATTCTGTGATCCTGCTGTTTGCGAATCATGAAATTGGTAATGTTGGAAAAGACCACTGGAGGTCATCTGATCTACTTGCCCCTGCTCAAACAGGACCACTTAGGGCCAGTTATGCAGGACCAGATGGGTGTGTTCAAGGATGAAGTCTCCAAAGCTCCCTGAGTAGCAAGGGCTCGGTCAAAAATGAGTGTGTTCAAATGTTCAAGACGACCCTCCCATGTTTTAGTCTGCACCCATTGCCTCTTGTCTTGCTGTTGCGCTGTACAGTGATGGACTATAAAGGTAAGGGACTGGGGTATGCCATATGAGGAGGGGCTGAGAGGCCTGGGACTATTTATCTCTAGACATATTGTTGGATGCTCTGTTTTGTTCATGTCTCTTGTAAGGAAAAACCCAGAGCAGGACATAGTAATCCAGCTGTAGTTTCAACAGTGATAAGGAGAGAAGAAGGATCCCCTGCCTAGACCTGCCGCAATACTTTGTCTAATGCATCCCAGAATGCCATTCAACTGCTTTTCCACAAGGAAACTTTGCTGCTGGCTCATGCACGATTTGGTGTGGAAGGACCTTTTCTGCAAAGCTGCTTTCCCGCTGTGTGGACCCCAGCGTATATGAATTTAGGGGATTCTTCCTCCTGGTGTAGGATATTGCACTTGCCCTTGTTGAATGTCATGAGATTTCTATGAGTCCATTTTTCCAGCTTGTTGAGTTCTCTGTGAATGTTATCACAGCTGTCTGGTGTATCAGCCACTCTTCACAGTTGTGTACTGTCAGCAAAAGAAAGCAAACTCAGACCTTAATTTTGTAAATTGCTGCAGTGGTACTGAAGATTAGGGTTGAAATAGGTCAGAAGGAAGTGTCATGTGGGAATTAACACACTTTGTGGGGTGATATTATCAAGGGAAAAGAAACATGTAGAAGCATCAAGAAGGAAACATGACAGCTGCTGCCAAAGCATGGAAATGGAGCAGTAAGCAATGCGTATTTGATATTTCATTAATAAACCTGTTCAGCTATGATACAGAGGTTTGGATTGGAAGAAACATTCAAAGATCAAGCCCAAACTCTCTGCTGTGGGCAGAGACACCATCCACAAGACAGGTTGCTCAAAATCCCATCTAATCTGACTTTTAGCACTTCCAGAGATGGAGTATCCAGTGTCTCACCAGTCACAACATAAAAATTTTTGTCATTGTGTCCAATATAAATTTACCATCTTTCAGTGTAAAACCATAGCTGCTTGCTCTGTAGCTACAGTCCTGTAAAAAGTGTCTTTCTATTTTCTTACAGACCCACTTTGTATATAAAGATCGCAGTAAGGTGTCCCTAGAGCCTTCAGGCTGAACAGCCCCAACTTTGTATTTTTTAATTAGGAAAGGTGTCCTAGCCCTCTTGAATCATTTTTGTGCGTCTTCTCTGAACCTGCTGTAGCAGGTTAATGTCTTTCTTGCACTCTGGACCCCAGAGCAGGGCATGGTACTCCAGTAGGCATCTCATGAAGTAGAGGGAAGAAGGACAAATCACTTCTTTTGACCTGCTGGCCAAATTCTTTTGATGCAGCCCAGGATACAGTTGACTTTCTGGGCTGCAGATGCAATAATCCAATGATTTATCTTCTAGCACCTGTGAGTCATTTTCAGTAGGACCATTCCCAAACCCTTCCTCCCCCAGTCTAGGAGTTGTCCCAGCTCAGGTGCCAGACATTGCGTTTGGCCTTGGAACCTCATGAGATGGTCCCACTTCTCAGGCCTGTCAACGTCTATTTCTATGTCACCCTTTCCCTTAAGTGAATCAATTCCACTGCACAGCTTGGTGTCATCTGCAAACTTGCAGAGGCCACAGTCATTGCTATTACCTGTGTTATTGATGAAGATGTTGGGTCCTGTTGGTCACATTTTGCATCAAGAAGAAAGGGACACCACTAGTTACTGCTTTCCACAAAGGTGTGAAGCTGTTGACTCTTTGGGTTAAGTTTCATTGGCTCTTCACATGCAGTCATCCATCCAGTTCCTCATCCATGTAATAATCCATCCCTCAATGCACTATTTCTTTGAGTGGCAAGAACTTTGTGAGGGGTCATATCAAAGACATGCCAGAAGTCTTAAACAGATGGCATCTTTTTTTCTTCCCATGTCCATGGATACAGTCACTTTTTGCAGAAGAATGTGAATATATTCTTCCAAATGATTGTTTGTTATCCTGAAATATTTTCTTGCCTATAGCCGTAATACTCTTTAGAAAGTACTTACAGAAATTTAAATGTAAGTATTAATTAGCAGCTTAATTAGAGTGTCTACTGAGTCTGCTCATGCCAAATTGGACTGCTGATACTGTGAGTTGTGCATACAGGGTTTTTGGTTTTTGTAGGATGAAGGAAAAAATGGGTTGTGTCAGGAGTAAGTCACCATTTTGATTTATTTCCTTTTTTGAAAGTTTGTATTTGCAATACTGGTTTTAAGAATATTTCTAAACAGTGAGGAAAAAGGTTATTCCTTGATCACCTGTATGTGCTAAGACACTGGCCCTCTTGTGTTTGTTGGCCACAGATATTTGATGCAGGCTCTCACTTTCTTGCGAAAGAAAGTGAATATGATAATGAAACTGAACACAGTAATGCATGTTTTTCTCTCACATTTTTCTGTCTGCTTGAGCTGAAAAAAAATCACATTTCTCCTGTTTTACAAAAGTTGCCATGAAATATCGTCCTTTACATTTAGTTCTCTAAATGACTTATGTTTTCCAGATATTTTTTCAGAACACCTCTGTGGAGCTTGGGCATCTGTTCATCATCATCAACAGCTAACTGTTGATAATATTATATAATAATATATAATAACTGTTGATATTACTGATGCTAGTGCTGATATGATTTTGGAAAAAAAAAATCTATGTTTATTTTTCAAGCGTTTATTTAGAAAAACACAAGGGAAGACAGCTATTGTATTGTGGGACAAAGCATAACCTTTTTTTCCACTGTTCATTTACAATCACATCTGAATTTTTAATTCAGTGCTTTTCAAGAGATACAAAAAAGTACATCATACATCTGTTTAAGAACAGAAGAATGCTCTAAGTGCTTAATGACACAGATAAAAAATCATGTATTTGAGTGAAAAAGGTTCTAAAGTAAAATCACGTGTTTGATTGTACTCAAGAACAAGTTAAAATCAACAGAGCTGCTTTAAGGTGAGGAGTGGGGTTGTAGGAGCTTGTTCTCTATCCTTATGAGCAGGTAGCCTAAGGGAGACCTGTCACTCTTTAATTGTAGAAACTCTATTTCACAAAGACATACTAACTCTGTCTTTGGAAGTCTTTGTCGGAGATTAAATATGTAATTCCGCATTTAAAGTCCTGATTAAAGATCACTTCATAGCTAGACTTTGCCTACAATGTGGGAGATAAAAAGCTGTACTACCTTTAAAATTGTTAGGAGGTGCTTGCTCGGCAACACTAATGCTGTTTTTTATATGCTGAGTTTTGGGGCCTTATGGTTTGGTTATGGAGACACTGGGAAATAAAAATCTGAGGCAATAAAACCTACAGCTAAACAGTATAGTAATATGAATTTCTATTTCCTTTTCTGCCTTTGCAAATATGAAGAACTTCTGGGTTTGCAGCAAAATGGTGGGTGAACTACTGATATTTTTAAAATCACTGCTGTGGCTAATTATCTTAAGTGCAGTCACTTAAGTATGCATCATTGCACTCTTCTCTACCTTCCCACTTTCCTCTGAAAGTGGACACAGCCTTTGCTCTGCAAGTAATGATAATAATTGGTACTAAGACAGACCTGTTACTCATCCTTTTTTGAACACGTTTCTTATGGCAGATGTCTAGTTTTTAATTAACTGCTAATGAACATGCCTAGTAGACCATGATACTGCTGCCAGCCTACTCCGTTTTATATCTCACTGCTGCTAAGGTCTTAAAAGGTTACAGAGCAGGCATTAGTGTCTTTGAAGTGATGGGAAAGTGATTATATGCATAACATAATTGTTTGTAGGATCTTCTATGGCAAATGTTTAGTTACTAAATGCATCTGGTGAGCATTGCTGTTATCCCTCTCCCTGGTCTTTAATTTCTTCCTTTGTGTGCAGCACATATTCCTTTTTTTCCCCTTCTACAAAGGTAATACAATATGCTTTTTAAAATTAAGGATTTTTTAAATAAAAAGAATGTGAACTTCTGGAAAGGATCATTTTTATGGATGATCCCTCGTCTCTTAGGGAGAACTTGAAACCTATTGTGAATAAATAACATCTAAACAATAAATCAGTATATTAAAATCCTAAACAGCAAAGAACATCAGATAATCATGAGATCATGACATAACTTTGGAGACTTAAAAGACCATGATCAGGCTTTCAGTCTTAAGTCAGTTTCATATATTTATGGATCTTTGTGTGCCATGCCTGTAAGTAACCATTTGCAAAGCTACAAAAACGTGCAGAGCAGCTTTGCCGTGCACTTGCAGGTCTCACACCACACCTTGCCCATTGCTCCCCACAGTCTGGGTGCAATACCACCAGTGAACACAGCCCTCCCACTCTCAGCTTCAGAACCTTTTATAGAGCATTAATCTGTTCCTCGTTTCTCAGGCTTTCATAATGCATGGTATGTAGGCTACAAACCAGAGCCAGGGAAATGGTAGGTAATGTGCCCCTGATAATTCCTGGAATGTTAACCTGTGGTTCCTGAAATCAAGTGGGTTAACTTGTTTGCTAATTGAACCACGTAAGAGAGGGATGAGTAAGGGTTATCCTCCTACACTTTCCAAATGGTAGGGACAAGACTGGAAACAATTTAAGTCCTGTTCCCTGTTTTGACTTTCCCTTGGTCATGCTGCAAAAGAAGCTAGTTTGAGTTTGTTCTTGGAGAAGGCAGGAGGCTTTTCTCTGTGAAACCAGTTTGGAAGCAATAAATTGCTTTTTATTCTTAGGCAGTTTCACACCAAGACTGGATAATGTGGGGTGATAGTGCAGCTGGGGACAAGTAAGACCAATGCCAACAGTGCTGCACTGTCCTGCAGATTCATGTTGCCTCAAAGCCAGAGCACAGATGACTGACCTGGCTGAAGTGGTCAATGAGGAAGGAGGTGACTAGATTACCATCCCTGAGAGAGGCTGCCAAGATATTTGGTTATTACCTGTTTTGAGGAAATGTGCCAGAAACTACTAAAGTCTTGTTAAAGTCTGTGGGGAGGGATGTCATATTGTTCTTTAGAGACTGGATGCAAAAAACAAAACCCCCAAACCCAACCTCTGCAGTCCTGTCAGACCTTACAGTGCTCCTTACTGATAGTTCTTCAGTTAAGTGATGCTTCACCAGCCAAAACTGATTGATATTGTCGAAAGTGGTCTACTGAGTTTACGACTTAAAATCAAAATAATTCCTAATGCTTCCTTCAAAATGTTGCCTTTTGTGTTGTTGTAAACACGTTAAATTAGAAGAATAAGAAGTACTTCTCTTTCACCTTGTATTCTAAACATTCTAAAAAGTGGTGATCAGATGTATGTTTTGAAGTGTAGACTAGCATGGCTTTTTATGCAGCACTCAAAAATAAATTCCTGATATGTGGTGTGAGAAAGATTTGGTTAACATGTGGCTTTATAGAATTGACTAAACAGACTGTGGTAAATTTAAATATTATCTTGTATATTAAAATATAGGTAAATGATTGCTGCATGACAGTTGGGATAGCAGAAAAGTGAAAAATTAGCAAGTGCAGTCCAGAGTTCTTGAATGTCAAGAACATTTCTGCACAATTTTATAAACAGCTCAAGGCATGTCTTGGGATAGGGTAATGAGAAATAAAAGTGTAGGAGTTCAGTAGTTATATATGTAAATAGTAATAAATGAATTCATTAATATACCTGTAGATGTTACACAGGTATTATTGACAGTCTTGAAAAGTCTTCACACCTAAAGAAACAGATAAAATATTTCTGCATTATTTTGAGTTGAGTTGTTCTGGAGTGGTAGGTGAAATACTGTAAGCTGCAGTCCAAGTAGGATTTCAGTAGCTGCCAGAAGTACTATAACAATTTTATGTGCTATTACAGGACAACTAGCATTCACCTTGTCAAACTTGAGTTCATTGTATTCAGACATATATTTATTTGACTCATTTTTGTTCCCATAAATTGGATGGCACTCTTGCTTTTTCCTGGTATCTGCCTTGAGCAGAGGGATAGTGGAGAGTGGCCAAGGTGGAGAGGATTGTTCTGTTCATATGCCCAGAGACAAGGAAGCAGGAGAGAGAGGCAGAATATCAATTAACCTGGAGCAGATTATGGGAACTATGACTTAAGATAAAGGTGGTTTTGAAGCTTCATTTTCTAAAAATAACCTGTGCTGAGCAGTTTGGACAAATTAAATGGATAGCTGAATTTCGTAAGCATTAATAAAAGCATGAAAGTTTTAGAAAATATCTTAATATTTAAGCTATGGGGAAGACATTCTAATGAAAAAATTCTGTTTCTAAAATTGCTTACAGATTATTTTAGCAGATGGGTTACAGAGTTGTATGTCCACTCGTTACGATGATCTTGCAAGCTCCTTTTACAACAGGTGGAAGTATTCATTAATGCCATGTTTGTTGTTGACAATTCCATGCTATCTAAAATACCTGGATTTTCAGCTCAAAGCTGGTTCCTAAATAGTCATTAATCATTTCCCCTCTTTCCCCTTAAAACCTCGGCTAGAATAAAATTAAACTTTACTAAATATGAAATTCAGCATATCTTTTATATTTTTAAATATTCAGGATAGAAATGTACTTGCTGCTTCCAAATTGGGGGAAGAGAGGGATATGAGTTTAAATCGATCTTGCCACTGAAACTTTTTTTTTTTGCAGAGGAGTGATAAGGCTTTGTCTAGAAAGGGAAAGGTGTTTGGTTCTTCTGCTGCTGTTCTTTGTTGCCAGAGATGCTTGGTAGGCAGTAGCTGCCCAAAATAATCTATAGGTGCTGAACTTACTCTTCAGGCTGCAAAATAAGTATCTAGCTAGTTTTTTGGGACAGGAGCAGAGTTGTCCTCAGACAGCACGATATAATGCAGTGTATATAGTGTGGTGGGTTAAAGGGGAGGGGCTAGATTAAGAAGAAACAAATAAATGTCAAAATCCGCTATAGATTCTCAATAATTAACCAAACTTCTGCCTTATCCTTCCCAAACCATGTGCTGTACGTTGGTACCGCTGGGAACAGCAGCAGCAGTTGCAGGCTCAGCATCTCTCCCACGGCCATGGACCTCCAGTGCCTCTAACGCCGCATCCATCAGGACTTCAGCCTCCAGGAATCCCTCCACTTGGAAGCAGTGCTGGCCTTCTTGCCCTCTCCAGTGCTTTGGGTGGGCAGTCTCACTTGGCAATAAAAGATGACAAGAAGCATCACGATGCAGACCACCACAGAGGTGAGAGGCATGGCAGGCCTGATTAGGACATTGTCAAATTTGCACATTGCTGCAAATGTGCATCTTTAAAGAATTCAAGTTATATAGAATGAGAAAAAAAACTGTTGGCAAACGTTTGAATGTCTGCATATAAACCACAGAAGCAAAATGCAGCTTGGAATTTTTCAGTATTTTAAAGGGGATCACTAGGTGTCACCTGCTCTATACTTTGCAGGGCTGTTTGACATCCTGGTAAATGCTCAGTTGTAATAGTAGTGGCCTGCACCAAATGGTGAAAAGTTGTTAAACTGCATAATGGTGTTTTTTTTCAAAGAAAGTAATGTTGTTAAATGGGTGGGTGGGAAGGTAGGCGGAACAAGAAGTTAAATTTTTAAGTGAATGTGTTCAAACAAAGGATTTAGATAATTGCATCTGTTACTTTAGTTTCATAAGCTTAAATTCTAGTACTTAGTTAAATATTGGGCAAAATTGCACTTGACTAATTTTTGAAAAGAAAATAATTTATTCTGTCATGAAATGAAACTAGGCTTTGTATATGGTTAAACTGTAAATCATGTTTACAAAATACTGTAATTTTCAGGAAATCACTGTATTAGGAATGTGCAATGACTTATATAAATAAAAGCCATTTTAAAACTGTTTGTGGCTTGTGTTCTAATTTTTCCCCCCTTTTTTATTTCTGTTCTTGCCTCTGTGTCTGAACGGGCATGTCTGTCCATTTCTTGGTTACTGCGGGAGCAGACAGAGAGCCAGGCACAGTAAGTACCAACATTCCTGCTAATATTCCCATTTCCAGTAATGTAATTATCAGATGTTGTGCTGTTTGTCTGTTTTGTCTTCGTTTTAGTTATTTTCATGATACAAGGTGTATGTGTTTTCTGTTGTGATATATCTTGGTTTATGCGGAACACCAGATCATTTGTTTGATGGTCTGTATGAAAGAGTTTTGTTTCTGAGCAGAATGCTTTTAGATAACCTTGAACTTTTGCTTATTGGAGGCAAAAAGGGGGCATGTAGCTGCAATTCAAAAAGAGCATTGCAAATACAGCATTTTTAGCTCAGAGTTAAGATTTTTAATCTCTAGGATTTTCAGGAATTAGAGTTGGAGAACAGGTGAGAAATTTAAATGTGAGAATTTAAAATGTGTCATGATGGTCCTTGGCCCTAGGAGGTTTTTTTAACTGCATCTGTTTAAGCCATACTAATTACTGCTTATTTTGTGCTTCAGGTATTACTCCTACAGCAATGCTTTTTTCCCTGTAGACATAATTGACGTAATAGAATTGGCCTTTTCTGAAAAGCCCTCTAAAGAACTACTTGCTGCTTTTCATGCTGCTTTGTTTTGAGTGATATTGCTGTTTTAATCTGTTAGAGATGGTCATGCGCAACTTAATGTCAATTCAAGTAGCAAAGCTTATTCTGTTTGTTTGTCAGAGGTGAATTTAGACTCTGTTTTGTTCCTTTTCTCAATTAGAAAAGACAAGAACTACAAAAAGTTATTTGACACATAGCTGTACAGTACTAAATTTCTGACTTTTATTGCTGCTTATTTAATATACATACAAGGCTTGCTTGACAGTTATTTACTGGAAACTCTCTCATATCTTTTGCAGTAGTCTTTTAGTTTTAGATTACTAAGCAAGAAGCATTCATTTCAGCTTACTTAATGTTATTAATGACAATGTATCTGCAGAAAGAATTTTAATCTTGGTTTTTATGAAGTCTCTTGACATTTTAAGGACCTTTTGCTCTGTGTGGGACATACTTCTGTCCATCATGTAATTTGGTCAAGGGTTTGAGTTTAAAATCAGATGCTTAGAGTTGTGAAATTTGGACTCTGAATTCATCTTGTACCTGAGAATAGTTCTTGCCTGTGGAAGGAGAACTAGCAAAAATTAAACCTGGCTTTTGTGTTGTGGGAGAGAGTTGCAGAATCACTTGCTATAGATGTAGATTTTAACTTAAACTATGTAAAATTGATGCTGCAGTTGCTTCTATATCCATATGTCTAACTGGTGATTGTTTATTACCTGAAGCAGACTTTTTTTATGCTGAGTTTATCAGTAATTAACTTTTAAACAATCTGAGGCTTTATATCATAAATGAATTTTGCCATGTGAATATACTGAGTTTTGGATACTACACTCTGGTAATTTTCTTTTTGGTCTCAGTGTAGGATAATACTGCATAGTTAACTTAAACTTTAAATAGCTGAATACAGGTGAACTTGAACTTAAAATTGTTTAAATACAGTGTTAATCAAAATAATGACTTAACAGTAAAGGACATCTCCAATGAAAGAATAATTCAAGAGATAGTTAAGTTCAACTCTGTGGCTAAACTGATCAGCTGGGAATTACAGGCTCATCAAAATTCTCTAATTCTCTTGTATTTTTAATGGAATTTTTTAAAAGTAGAATATATTTTTAAGGATATTAGGAAATGAGTCTCAAGTACACAAGGGATAGCAGCATTTCTTTTTGGTTGTTATGTGTGGTTGAAATCACTTTATAGCATCTGGATCATCAAGATAAAATCAATTTGATTTTCAGAATAACATTTTAAAAGTAATGGTGCTGCTAAAAATCCTGACAGGCATGCTTTCATCATCCAAGACACCAAATCCCTTGCTGTTTGAAAGTTACCTAAATTCACCATGATGTTTGGTATTACTGTGCAGATCTGCAGTATTATTTCCATCAAATATGTCCAGCATGACCTTTGAGCACTATCAGTAGAAGCTAACAGCTTGAAATGTTGAAGTTTGAAAAGTTAAAATTTAGAGCTTGTCAAAGGGGTTTGAAATTGAGTTTTTGTGACATAACATTGAGTTAAAGCATATCATGACAGATTGGAGT
>JAOTQP010001600.1:495187-507687 GCA_026413545.1 Cichladusa arquata
TATTTTTTTTTTTTTTTTTTTTTTTTTTTTTTTTTTTTTTGTAGAAATTAAGTGGAATAAACATATACTTTCACCTACTCATCAAGAAATGGAATCTGTGATTGTTTTTTATTTTTCAGCACACACCTTTGAATTCAAGAAACATTTCTTCAGTCCTGCTTCACGACATTCCACATTACCTGAGTATGAGAACACTTTTCCTGCAAGTGCTTAACTTCAGTAATATTCCTGTGTTTCATCCTACGGAGGGACTGACTATCCTCATTTCTGTGTAAATGTACTATTGCAGTGGTGGATTTTACAGGGAAATAGCAGATAACTTATCTTTAACAAAAGACAAGCAGTTTGGAAGCCATTAAATTTGTTTATGAAAGTGATGCAGATGAACACAAACTTGCACAGTAACCTACATGAAGGTAAGCAGAAAACCTTTCCCGAAAGAAGAACAACTTATACTGATGTGGTTAGAAATAAAGTATCACTGTATAAGGAAAATTTCAATCTTTAGAGTCTGTCTCTCAGCAAGACGAGCTGGCTCCTATCCATTTGGGTCTGGGTCTGAGTATGTTCAGTTCTTTGGGGCACTATATTTTACCCTCTTTAATGTCCTGCCTGAGACAAGAACACTATATTATCTCATTTTGATTCTGCTGATCTAGGTCAGCCAGATTTGCTCAAACTGGTCCTTCTCCCAGCTGCAGTTTTCTAGACACTGCAAGCAGCAGTTCACCTGCCTGGGGAAATGTGAAGGATCCCAGTAGAAAGAACAATTATTACACTACGTAGCCCCAAGGAAACATACAAAAACCTCCCACTTTATAAAGCTTTAGTCTTCTCAATGTCTTAAAATATTTTTAAATCCTGTTTATTTAAGATTTGGGATTCTCTTGACCACTCCCTTATCCACTTCCCAGCTTTGCTTTCTTACATTGGAATAACAATTATTTTGTCCTCTGTCTAAAATAATTGGTGAATGCCCTTCATTGTAACTTGAGGCCTGTTTGTCCCTTTTGGGTGATGTGTTACTGAAAAGTTCACCTGGAACTCCCAGGCAGTGGCTGCTAACATTTGTCCACTGGTATTTTGGGTGAATAGAAGCTAATCCTGACTCAATCTTCTTTGTTAGTTCAGTTAAGTCTACAGGAACGAGGCACAAGGAGTTTGAAAGGAATTTAAGTCCCACATGTGTACTTTAGGTCTCATGAAGTGTACATGGACAGTTTCTCCAAATTTAAATGAAAGCTTGAAAAAGACATAGTTAATTTTGGAGAAACAGAAAAGTACTTTAGTGGTGCATGGAAAGGAGAGCAAGAAAGGGAGGGAAAGAGAAAATTGAATTATTTTCTAAAGGTTAAACCAGGCATTTTGAATTAATGTTGAAGTCTCATTTCCTCCTCTCTGATGATTTGCCTGTCACTGAAGAGGATTAAAACTATATGGGATCTGAATTCATGTAAATGTTAATGTGTTGACCTTATCCTGCTTACTTCATTCTTCTGCTTCCCATGGTAGTAAGACTAACACTCACAGACTAACTCTTTCAAAATGGACTCCTCTTCCATGCTATCCAGGTTCTTCAAAGAAAAATTCAGCATGAATCATGGCAATGTGTAGAGATGTTTGATGAGCTGTGCTTAATTTACTTCCAATCTTTGAAAATGCTGTTTATTTGTCATTATTTTTTTTTCTTGCTTTTAACTACTTATACTACTTTTTCACTACTTTTTTGTGCTTATAACTATTTAATTTTCCTTTTAAAATTACTGAAATCTTTTCTACAAAGTTAGTGAGGAACTTGGTACGTAATTCCATCAAGAAACCCATACTCAAGGCATGCTAGTCTAGAACAAAGAGCTGCTTTGAGAGTTTCCTCGTCAAAGGAATGCAATTTTCTGACAATACTGGTATGATGCATCTGTAATTTGTATTGAATGAGCAATGATTTGTGACTACTTTACCAGTAAAGGCATAGAAATGTTGGACTTCACTTTTTATGTTGAAAATGACAGTTTTAATCTGGAATTTCAGGAGCTGATTGTCAGAGCCTGCAAAATGTTTCACAAACAGTAGATATATGATTTAAACTTCCATAGCTACAAAAGTTATGTTAGGATTAACTAAAATATTGAACCATAATTCCTTTAGTTTTAATCCTCAGAAATTATTTTGAAGTTGTCTGCGTAGGAGAATAGAAAAATTGTGAACTAATATACACAGTGGTTGTTTATAAATTAAAGTTGTTTTTTGTATTATGAAAATTCATTATGCTACTAGAATAG
Source organism: Cichladusa arquata (assembly GCA_026413545.1). Classification (NCBI taxonomy): domain Eukaryota; kingdom Metazoa; phylum Chordata; class Aves; order Passeriformes; family Muscicapidae; genus Cichladusa; species Cichladusa arquata. The sequence goes on from JAOTQP010001600.1 coordinate 497,467, forward strand.
TTGATTCAATATGCTTCTAGACCATCATTTTAGTCATGGCAAGCAAGATATATTAGCATGTTGCCTGGACGTTAAACATCTAATTAAAATGAAAGTGACGTATAAGAGACTTTGGAATTTTTGGAAGCAAGTGCAGGGGAGGGAGTTGCAATCAGTGCAAGAACTCACAGAAGACAAATATTGACAAAATTATCAAAATTTAACGAGTTTGTAAAATAATCACAGATTGGAGCTATTTACTTTAAAGAAGAAAACAGTAATTAATAGCCCATTCCAAAGAGATATATGGTAAATGTGAGAGAACAGTAGAGCAGTAGAAGTTAATGTCGTGGGCAGGAAAAGTGGATTTGTTATATTGGAAACACATGATCAGTAAATTGCAAGGAAATTATGGTAGTTCTGGTCTCAAACAGGTTTTCAGTAGGTTTGCAGTGTATCGTACAAAGGTCAAAACTGTTTGCTCTCACTCTAGATATACTTAAAGGTGTAACTTGTATCCTCCGAATCTTGCCACTAAGCATTATTTGTCTTTTTTTTCCTCATAAGCTGCTGGTTGTCCTTGCCGAAGTCATTCACTGGTTGTCTATCTCCAGACAAGCTGGTATATTCTTTGCTGCTCAACCAAGCCAGACACCTCCTCAGATTGCACCATAACAGTTTCTCAGTCTGTGCTCCCATTCTGGTCTTTTTTTTTTTTTTTTCCCCACAAGGGGTTTGGTAATGTGTGTGCTATGTACTTGTACTGCATGTTGGCATTCTTCCTAGGACCACACTGCCTTAGGTACTAGAAAGTGCTCACAAGTCCTGCATGCAGTCTGAATGCAACTTAGATTTTGGCAACAAGTTTATGCTACTTTATTTTTAGATGATTTAGGAAATAGTGTTCTGCATGCTAGATTTTGCTAGGTGACAGCAAATGAGTCTGTGTACTTTGTGGCAGATCAGAGGTCCTGCTCTTGTTACAGGATAGCTGAGTCTTTGGAGTGTTCATGTTAAGCAGTCAGCTGCATGTGCCTTTTCATCAAATTTTTTAACTCCAGGTACTGTATTTGGATATACCTTTAGAGTAACTGGGTTTGCCCATATTAGAAACACACATACTAGGGCATACATATTACTATACTCTGTGGGTTTTGCTTTCCTCAAAGATCTGCTAAACTGTCCCATAGCTGTATGCTGTAAGACTTGGTGTATGTTCCTAAACAACCTTGTGGCTTGTCTCTTGGCTGAAATTGAAACTTCAGCAGGGCATTTGTCCCACCAGGAGCACTAATATCTGATGCAACTTTTAATCATGGGTGTCTCATTTTTCCCCAAGAAAAGACCACATTTGTGTAGTGTGTACTGAGCCTCCCTAGCTCTGGTCACAGAGGACGTCCAGACACAGTCTTGTGGCATCTGTTGGAGTTTTATAAGGAGGGAAGCAAAACTAGAAAACTGTTTCACTAGTGGCTGCAGATTCTGAAGACAGTTTTCTTTCTTTCTCTTGCTTCCTTTTTCAGAATAGCCGTGTCCTGCACTGGAGCCAATGTCTGGCTCTTGCTTCCCACTTCCAGCTGTTCCTGCTGCTATCCAAACTCATCTCTGCAATAAAGTCTGGATATCTGCGGCAGCAGTTGGGAGCAGGGGATGAAAGCCAGAGCTTTGAGGGCCAGCAGCTCTCTATCTGGTGGTCTGCAGCCTTGCTGTGCAGTACACTCCCAGGCTCAGAGGATGGCTGCCTCTGGCTTCAGAGTCCTCCTCGGGCCAGCACTGGGTCCTGGCTTGCTCAGCGCTGGTGTGGAGCACAGCCGGCTCGCAGCACTCATAGTCAGGGGGTTCATCAGTCTTGGAATGAAGAGGCAATGATTTCATCACTGCATGATTCTGTTTGGCCTTAGGGAAAGGTATTTTCACTGCTGGGTGTAACAGTACAAACAGAAGGGTAGATAAAACGCGTGGCTCCCTAGATGTGCTGGCAGTTTCACAGGGCTGGGTGCGGACAGAGCCTGCAGACCAGGAGCTCACCAAGACCCACTAACCACCCCTCCACTCGTCTTCTAAGCACACAGGGGAGATGGGGTCAACATAAGCACTGCTTCCTTATTGTGAAGGTGCATGCTGGTTATGGTGTGTGAAATTTGTGCATGCTGAATGTGCTTTTTGAGCAGAGATTCAAGCACTGCTGCTCTTTCCCAGAGTCGAGCTGCTGAATGAACTGTCAAGCCCCCTGCTTCAAATCCTTCCTAAGTATACCTACTGGTACATCCTTCAACAAATATAGATTGGCCAATTAAAAAAAATAAATGTGTGTAGTATTTTTTTTCTTTTTTCTAGGCAGCAATTAGTTTTTTGCATGTGTGTGTACAAATACAATCATGCTAGTGGCTTCCATTGGGAAACACCCCTTCCTTTTCTACTGGAAAATGTCTGGTTGGCCCAAGTGAAACTAAAAGAGTTTCAGAAATTGCTGGGGCTGTAAATCCATATGCTTGCTTTTCTCTGCCTCCATCAGCAGTGAAGTCTTTGAAATATTTTGTAGGCTTCTACAGACCTTGTACATTTCAAGGCACTTGGACAGAAGTGCTTGCTATTGATATCTCATACACTTTGCCTATATTAAGTAGATTAGGGAAGTACAATTTTTGTTAAAAGAACTTTTAAATAAAGTTATAATTTTAGCAGATAATACTAATAGCCTAGGTTTGCCCATATACAGAAGATAGATAAGGAAAACCTTGAGAGGTGTGTTTCTGAGGTATAAAAGATGGGTGCCCTGTCTCTGTACCTTTAGATGAGGTACTCTGGTTGTAAAAGGGTGTCAAATATACATAGGTGCATATTGCTGCATTGCTAATCAGACCTGAATTATGAAAATGTCACTGAACTCATATAATCAGTGCTAGTTTTGAAGCCCTGGATTATTGTGGTCTTCTCTCCCAGTGGCTTCTAATTTGGCAAACTGTGACTTACATTACTTTTTCCGCTTCCTTGCCAGAAAAACTTTCAAATGTAAGAATAGTAAAAAGCTTTGTAGAAGGTAGTGCTTTCTTAGTGCACAAGTGTTGTCGCTCATATTGAGAAAATGGATACTCTGACTGCAGGTGTTTGTGGAGAAAAAAAAGAGTGGTAAAGACATCGGACTAAAAAATAAATGTGGCTAAATTGAGTGGTTCTTCGTTCCAAAGTTGATAGTTGCCAAATATACTGAATGATATTCAGCTGAAGTTTCTGTAAAAACTAAGCACAAGATGCTGTTAATTGTTATGAATAACTAAATTGTTTACCTTTTCTATAAAAGAAAAAAATCTGCATTGTTTTAAATGTACTTACATTCGGTTCTGATTTCACAGCATGGCATTACACTAAACCAGTTTTCATCTGAGAGGGCAAAGTTCAAAGCTTTTCAGTGGTATTTTTAATGACATTTAGCTAGTGATGGAAAAGTTTTGCTTGGGAATCCATTACACATCTTGGAGCAGCTGCTAAGGATATTTTGTCCCCTCACATACTAAAATGGTCTTTAAATGAAATATGTGATTAAATTTATGTCCTCTCATGCCCTTCAGAGGAAAGAATACCAACTAATTGTGCACACATGTTCTTCTTGTGGAAGCCTTTTTCAAATGCTAATTTGGCACTACACTGTAATGAAACAAAGTTATTGTATACCTTACTTGTTGTTGCTGTTGTGGAAAGGAACATTTGGTTAAACTGCCAGGACTTGAGGGGAAAAAAACAGCTGCATTTCTGTGCTGTGAAATTTGTCTCTTAACTTCCTGATATACTTGGCAAGGCTTTTAAATCAATGTTAAATAGGAAAACATCCTGATCAGCTGAAAAACCTTGTGTTTCTGAAAGACATTTATAAAATAATTCCGGAATATTTCACAAATAACTGCATACTGCATTTGCTGGAAATGTGTACCATATGTTTCCTTGGGGATTAAGCTTTCTAGATCCTGGAAAGCAGATACTCCACTCTGAAGATGCTTTCCAATAATAGACCTGCCAAGAACATTTTCACTCTACAGACAAATCAATTGGAAGGAATAGGTTAATTTTCTTATCAGGTTAGAGGCCAGACAAACTTCCTGACTTGTGAAGCATGCCATAGCTGTAAACCCAAGCTTCAGGCCTCTTTGTTCCAAGCCTGCTGTCATCACCTACTGATGGTTCAGACTGGGACTTTCTTGCCCATCCCTCCCACTGATAAACCTCTTCTATTTCTCCTCTCAGCTTACTTTTTGCTCTGTCCTTATTAACTTGTAAAAGTAAAAGTGGATGCAAGTGATGATTTCAGACTTGGCTGTTATTCTGTGGCAAAGTTGTCAGGCTGAGGCTCTAAACCTTAAAATTTCTCCCATGCTGTTGCACACTTGCAAAATGGTATGATGAAAGACTGTGAACAATCCTGGGATGGTATTCTAGCTCTCACCCTTTCAGGTTTTCATTAAACTGATTTTCCAGGCTTTCTGCCAATTGAAAATTTGAATTGAAAATCTAAATTGACTAATTGAGAGAATGAGAGGAGCAGTCAACTGCTTTCTCATCAGTTTATCTTAGAGATAAATGGTGACGTGATGGGATACGTGGTACACAAACCTGAATGATTGGGTCACAGAAAGATGTAGTTTGAAATAATAAAATCAAGGATTTCTTTTCTTTCTTTTTCAAGGCAATGTAATTACTATGCAAAATATAGTTACTTCATAGATGTATTCTTCAATGGAGTTATTTTTACAATGAAATTAACTGTGCCACCAATTGCTAAATTTTCGTAAGATTAGGATATTTTGGCAGCCATCTCTTGGGCAGTGGCACTGTATTCATGAGTTGTAGATTTAGGGCACAAACCAGTGACTGGACGTCAAAGTATATTTAGGTATCCTGCATCTCTCGATATTGATTTTATTTAATTTTGTGATATTCATGTGAGTAAGGAGAGAAAAAAGGAGAAAGGATATTCTTGCTGCCATTTGTTTTGATGTAGTCTTTGCAAAGAAACAAACCCTTCAGGTAAGTGAGAGCGCTAGCTGTATTACTCGTCAGTACACTCTAGAAAACTGAATGGTGACATTATTGTGGATAGTAGAGAAGGGTATGAAATTCTGCATACATTTATTATGATAAAAGGCTTCAGATAGACAAAATCTATTGATGCATAGGGTGAATTTTTTAAAAGAGCATAGGCATCTGTTTATCTGGACATTTTTTGTAAGACCTTAAAATAACCGAGTTCTGGACATCCCTCATCCTTTCGATCCTAAAGTTTGATTTGAAAATGAATAGTTTGTCTGCCAATAAAATCTTTACAGGGTTAAAAATAAAAGAAGATTTTGCTGCTTGCTTTCTCTGTTGGACTAAAGTTATCTCAAGCATTGAGTGCTTCATTGCCTCAACCTGACATTTGAGCACTTCAAGAAGAGAAATATTCTGGCAGAGTCACAAGCACAGTTGGTTCTCAGTAACATGTTGTATTTGTGATAAGTGATTCTTGAGTATGCCAGTGTACAATCTCAATCACTGTGCAAGTGAGTAAAGAAGATGAACGGAGGTTCACAGCACTTTTTTGACAGCACAATTTTGGTGCAGTCAAAAGATGGGTACATTCTACAATCACCAGCAAAAAAAAATCTAACTAATTTATTCATTTTTTTATTGATAATACAGGTCTTCCAGAGGTAACAGAAGAGGATGTGATATTTGTGCTTTTTTTTGCTCAATTAGAGCCATCTATTTCTTTGAAAGCTGTTTTAGGAAAAATGACTTTTCATATGTGCTACACCAACCCTTAATTGCTCAAGGGCTAAATTATATTATCTTAAATAGAGAGTAAAATTCCAGTGGGGTATTTTCTGGCATATCTCTGTGGAAATTATTGAATAGCTAGAGAAGTATGTTAATAAACATATAATATTACATATAATATTCAGAAAGTAAATTATATATTCATAAGGAGCTTATACTTCTTATGCTGAAACTTGCTACAAAACTTAATACAGCCATTTCCATCTTCCAAAAATATTTTAAAAATCTGTAAAATACCTTTAATGATACCTTCAATTATTTTATAAACAATGGTAATTCTTAGGGCTCTCAAAGAGATTTCTAACTTCCTTTTAAAGATGGGGAAACTAAGGTTGAAGCATTTTATGCTCTTTCAAAAGAAAAATAATGGAAAAAAAGGGAATTGAACCTCAGCTTTTGACATCAGCTTGAATGAGCTCTTTCCCTAAATGTGTGCATTAAACTCAGCATTCCAGAAGGTGCCCCCATTTCTGTGCTACTACTTAATCTAGGACTAAAATAGGGTTATGGCTAAAATAGGATCTTTGGCCCTCGTAAAATCAGGGAAGTTGAGCCAGTGGTTGACAATTGTTTGGCACACCTGGATTCAAGTCCTCTGTTGGCTGGCTTTCTCAGAAAGATCTTCAGTACCTGTGAAGGGGTCTAAGTAGAACTAGGCATCAGAACCAAAAGTGTGATTCCCAATTCCATGCATAACTGTTTAGTCACCGTTTATTTTTTGGCAGTGAAGTTTTTAGTCCCTAGAGATGTGCCAAAAAAGGTTTTCCTCTTGTTAGTGCAGAGGTTATCAGTGCCTGAGTTTTATCCCGTATTGGAAGTAGAACTCCTCCAGTTTCCACCACCTTTCTCCCTCAGCACCATCTCCTGTAGAAGCTGGTTAAGTATGCCTGTTTTCCACCCACCTGAAGCAAACTTAAGCAATTTGACTTCACACACAGCACATTAATGACCACGTCTTCCTCTCCCTCTTTCCCTGCTCTTCACCTTTCACATTGGACCAAATATAGTAGATAGTATATGGAGTGAAAGACTTGAGTTTTAGTTTCTGCTCTCACAGACAGAGATACTTGCATTTTTAAAATTAGAATTATTATAGAAATATTAATATTTATAGCTCAACTATGACATAGAACTGCTATTTCATGAATATGGTTTCGCTGTTTTGGAAAACTTAATTGCATGAGACTGTTCATAAATTTATGACATTTATTGTTACAATCAGAATAATGCTGAATGCCTCACTGCTTTTTTAGTCATTCACATTCCTCTATGATAACTCTTCTTGGAGGGGATTTATTCATTAAGCTGGGCAGCTTACTGATTTTAAACTGTTTTTTGTTTTGTGTTCTGGACATTAATTGCTGGTGGCTTCACTTCAGTGAACTCTCATTTGTATTTTAGTTTTGGTGCCTGCTTTGTGTGGGATTGCTCTTATTGTGAGCACAAATTTACTTTCAAACAATTCTTTTTGTTGGTAGTTATCTACAAATAGCACAGAAACCATGTCAAACTCATTTCACTGAATGAAGAAAAATTGTTGTAGTTCATCCTTTCTTGTTTGTTAGTTAGTTCACAGAATGTATTCAGAGAAACTAATTTTTGGCTTGGTATTTTCTTGAATCAAAAATAAATAACACCAAATACCTTTTAAATGGAACATTTTCCTAGCATCTGGGAAGAATCTTGTCTTCACTATCATTATAACCAGTTGTATATATTTCTGTTTCTCTAGATCACAAAAAGGCTGATTGTAACTATTTTAAACTATTGATGATTGAAAAAATAACTGTAAGAATTATAGCCAATCAATCATGTGCAATGTTCATGCAACACAGAGTTGGATTTCAAAAAAGCTCAAAGGTTGCTTATTTCTATTCCTCTTGAAGTCCTATTCAACTCCTTTTCTCATCAGAAGAAACTGGTCCAATTTTTAGTATCTGAAAGAATATAGAAGAGATCCTGCTAATTCAGGAATCATAAATTATCTTCTTGGGAGTAAAGTGAGAAAAATGGTGGGCAAGCAATTGCAAAGCATTTCTGAGCACCTTCAGCTTATTTCACTGCTTATGAAACTGAATTCTTCCTAGTGATATAATGTTGGCTCAAAATGTTAGGAAGATTGTAGAGTCCCTGAGGAGAAAGAGGATAGAGTCACTCAAGAAAACAGAGGTTACTGAAGAAATAATACTGGATGAATACTGATCTCTGAGATTTATTAAGATCATGAGGCAGCCTGAGGTACCATGTTAGCACAAGTCAATGTGCTCTGTGTGTACTGGGTGACATAAGGGGGGACACACTCTTGCACAGGGTCAGTATTTTCCCTGTACTGATGTACATACATTTGTACATTATGTATGTAATCTGAGTTCTGCAGTTTTCAGATTTTCCTTTAGGAATTTTGTCAGCCTCTTAATAGATTTGTACAGTTTCCCTGCTAATGGATGTCAATATAGAAGAAATATGTCCCTTTTTCATACTTTGCAGAGTTGCTTGGTTATAGTCCCTAACAGAAGTAACTCCTAAGTATGCTTAAATTTTAATCATAATCTGTATTACAGAGGTGCTAAGCCTTTGTGCAGTTGAGGTCAAATGCTAAAAGCTAGACTTTCTTCTTTTTGCTATTGTGGATTCTCCAGGAAACCGATTTTCCAGTCTTGGCAAAGGTTTAATATTCAGACACAGATGATCCTTAGAATCAATTGTGTTCACTACCCCTCATCATCTTTCTGATCATTGCAGCTCAAGAATGGCCTGCTTATCTTGTTTAAATAAAAGTCCACACACTTTTCCAGGGCTCAGAGAGATGATAAATTTCTTTCTTTTTTCCAGAGAAAACTGTGTCCACAGTAATGTACTATTACAGATAGCAGTCCTGATCCTGAAGGACAAAGCACTATATCTTAAGGGAAGGAAAAAAAATCGATCCTATATAAGTAAACTCCAAACGTGATATTTGTAGAGTTTCTGTTCAAACAATGACTGTGTGCCATTGCTTGCGGCAAATTAAATTTAGGTAAGTTTTCCTGAAAATAACTGGGCTGTGAATGTTACCCATTATGCGAAGAACTGTAAATGCAGGAAAAAGTAACTAAGAAATGTAAAATCCAAATATCATTTATGGGGTAACTTATGCAGTGGGTGACTCAGTTCAGACTGGAATATTTTAGAGAGGAACCTCAGGGAAAAATTTTCACACTTTGCTCCTGGGGTGAGCCCGCAGAGTGTGAACATTAGTACTTTCCAGATAACCCTCACACTCTGCTCCACATGCCAAGATAAAAGTTCTCCGTGACCTTTCAACTTTTTGTCAAGAACTGAAGAAATACTCTTGTCAGTGTCTGAAAAAGGCTGTAAATAATTGGTTTTACTTTTAACATATATCTTTGAGCCTGTATCAAAATGTAATTTTGAATCGTAAGGAAAAGAAGTAAAGAACTCAAGCTGACATAATCCTTGAACATCTTTTTAGCCTTCTTAGCTTTATTTAACAATAAATTATTATTTTACGATGCCCTTTTCCGGCAAATTTAATTTTAATTTTCTTTTATCCACTGTTTTAGAGATTGAAAAATGTCAACCCGAGGCATTCTGATTTCCTGCACTTTGCAAGCATTGTATTTAGCTCTTGGCAATATAATATACTTGTAAGCAATGTCAGAATATCATGACCCTGAAAATAAATTGCAGAATGACAGATCTGGGGCCTCTCTTTAAATTAAAGATGGACTAGAAAGCATTTTGGGCTACAAATATATTAATGAGATTGTGTTGCTTCTCCTCCAATTTTTATTGCTTTAGAAGTATGCCCCCCTGAGAAAAATTTTTGGATAACTAAAAATGTTTATGCAATGGCAAACCATAGTTTTACTTGCTTTGGTGAAAGGATTCCAAAACTTTATCGGTCTTACCCTTCTTAAAGAAAAATTGAGATTTACTAGGCTTTCAAGCCATATTCTCATGTAGTATAAAGATGATACAATTATAATTTTTTCCCATCTCTAATGTCAAAACACCAGTAATTGGGGATTTGTGGGTCCAGTGTGCAAAGATACACTTAACATTTATGTGTAAAAAATACTTGGTTTTTAATCTCACAGGATACAAGATTCACTGTCTGAGTAAACATATCACTGTATGCCAACTGCAATCATATTCTTGCTGGTCTACACATGTCTGCTTTTGTAGCCTCCTGCCTGTATCAGTTTCAGCATTTTCCAGTGAATAAAGTTACAATCTATTTCTGCAGTTCAAATAATCCTTAGCAGTCAGAAAAGTCTACAGGAACAGTGCACTGCTTATTTGGCTGATTGTATCCAAACAGAAATCAAAACTGTAAGTTACATTCTAAAATCAAGTGCACAGAGGCTAGATTTTGTAGGCAGTGTGATTGGTTACTTGAGTGTTTCCCTCCTTTTGCATTGTAGGAGG
>JAOTQP010001608.1:280338-291084 GCA_026413545.1 Cichladusa arquata
CTGCCTTAAATGAGCTGTGGGTGAACCAGGATGGGGTCATTGCAGGCTGTTGGAGAATTTCAGCCTCTGGACAAAAATGAAGTCAGTGTAATCACTTCATAAATTCACAGCTGTACCTAAACAACTCCAAGAACTGTAACAGAAATGTATTCCCAAGGTCACCACACCATTTTCTGAGCTCTTCATCTTTTCCTTTAGGAAGTCAAGGGAAAAATGGAGGCACATTTAGTTTTTGTCATAATCCCATTCCAAAGTTTAGCTATATGACCCAGCTAGAATTAGTCTCAGCTTAAATACATCTCTTAAGTCTTCAGGATGGCCACTGAAATCAGGTCATCCAACATCAGCTCCAAAATTCCCAAAATAATGAAATATATACATTTAAGGAGAATAATGTTATAATAACAAAACAAAATTATTAATATCCATTAGGCCTATTAAATCATGACAATCTGAGTTAAACATGGATTGCAAATTTCCTTTTTGTGAACGAGCAGTGAGAAGCAGGTATGTGCTGCAGGCACTTCATGCTGGACCAACAGACAAAATGTGTTGGGCAAAAAAATGTTATGAAGTAGAATGGAAATAAAGAATTACTGACTTGGCATTTATTGGTAAAAAAAAAAAGAAAGAAGTAGGGGTCACAAAAAGAGGTGAAACCTAGTATGTTGGTACTAATCTTTATTGGGCTATGCCTGTGAGCAGAAGTTAATGAGGTAGGAAAAAAGTTCAGTGTTTGAGTGCTGTGAGACAGTTGCAAACTCTCCAAGCAGATGGGTCATCAATATTGAGATTAAAGTCTTGAACAACCTAACAGCCTTCAAAAGAACACCTCAAAGTTTTCAAGAGATAAAAAAAAAAAATCCTTCAGTAACTGATCCTAGCGGCTTTGGGGTACAATAATCTTTAGGTAGTGAAACAGAGGCCAGAAGTAATGCAAAGATGCAGCTGAGATTCTTAGACTTGTTTGATGACAGGGCTCAAAAGAAAAGGACATTTCAAAATAATGTTAGGCAGGACTGCTCCAGGATTTCAGAGCCATGTGCCGCTCTCTGTTTCACTGGCAGTAGGAGGAGTATTCCTGCAGGACAAACCATTGACGCCTACTTAATAATTCCCACATTCCACCCCTGCTGTTTTGCATTAGTTTCAATTTATTATACATCATGTTTAAAATTTAGGCACTGCAGATGGCTCTGACAAAGGACCTCATCACGTCCATGTTGAATCGATGGCTAATTAATTGACTTAATCTACTTGCTTAATTTTGAAAGGTAGAACCTTGAATAAAGATTGACTTCCCCTGCATGGGCATTTATATGACTTTGACATTTGCTGTCTGCCTATCTTATTTAATAAAAATATGCCCTTCAGATGAAATGCTGGGTCATTATAACAATAACAATAGCTGTTAAAATTATATCCAGTACGTTTCATTAGCACTTCTCTCAGTGAGGCACTTTGAAATAAATTAATATTGCCCTGCACTGGAGAAAGAAATGCAATTATTTTTTTCAAGGTTAATTCATGGAAGGAATTGAGGGCCAGGCTTTGCAAAGCCCACTTAGGATGTCAGGATTTGGACTCTGTTTCTCTCATATTAGGTTTGACAGTGAAGAGGATGGCAACGAGTTTGGTAGTGGGCCAGTGAGTAAAAGCTAAAATATTTTGGTAAACTGAACTGTAAAATGCACTGTAAAATTTCAACATAGAATTTGAAAAATCTCTTGAAGTGTGGAATCCAATCTCTTGCCATGCTGTATAATCTGCTGTAAAAGTGTTTGCTTCTGCTACTGAATACAGGGGAATTTTCCACCAGTCTTGCTTTAAAAATTGCTGGCTTTTTGGGAACAGTTAACCAATTCCAAGCTTAAATACCATCATAAATGGATTTCCCTTTGTCCTTGTGCAAATATTGGGTAAAATATTGCTCTGAGGTTTGTCTAGAACTTCTCTTGCCTTTTGCCTACTGAGCCACTCATGGAGAGGATTTCTGTCTGATTTGATATTTATTCAATATTTTAGGACAATAGAATAATTTATCACCTGTTTCCTATATCCCGTGTTCTAATTCCCTTGGTCATCCTAGCAACATTTTTGCATCCCTTTCAGTTTCATCTTTTCCCTAAACCTGCAACCAAGACTAGTGTTCAAGAGTTTCTTTTGTTTTTTTTTATTTTCAAATACAAAATTGTTCACAGGTAGATGATGATCAAACCTTTATATTCCACTACTATTTTTCTCTTCAAGTTCTGTAATATATATTCTTGTTGTTACAACCCCAATAAATTGCTTTTCATCGACAGGTTTCATTCCGTCAGCAATTTCAGTTTTCAAAAGCACAGAGTACTTTCCATGTTTCAGGATGTGATGGGTTTCCCATAGGCTTCAACAGCATTTCAAAATCCTGTTTCAAATTATTGATTCTGAAGACAAGAGGACTTCATTAAGTTAATAAAATGTGCAGAAATCCAGTGCCAAGAATAAGAAATTTGGAATCCCAACCTTGAAATTTGGAATAAACAAAATGGTAATGAAAAATCAAATAGAGCACATAAAAGTTTTCGATTTTTTTTTTTTTTTTAAGAAAATTTCATAAAAGCTTTTGTTTATTTGCAGATTGTTCCTCAGTGAGTGTTTCCAAGGCTCCTGGACATTGAGTTAGGTAGTAATTTTCTATCCATATACTTACAAAGAAATGGTATCTTAGGATCTTAGGTACTTAAACATATGATTAAACTCTCCCTGAATGGATATAAGTGTTCATAAAATTTCTCTCCAGTTGAAATGCTTTCCAGAACTATTTCACTTGTTTTATTTAAGGTGTCTGGTATATGGGCATTTTATGTTGTTGAGTTGTTTGCATTTTTTGGTGGGTTTTTTGCTTGTTTGTTTGTTTGGTTTGGTTTGGGGTTTTTTTGGTATGTTTTTATGAGGCTTTTTTTTTTTTAGTTTTTATTTTTTAACAACAGTAATTCATGACAATGTTCTTAAAATGCAAATTGTGAAAGAGTTGTCCAATATTTGTAGAAGTTGAAATTTTTCAACTTTTCTAGTTGAAAACGTGTGAGAGAATTAGGTCATGAAGAATGTGAAGATCCAACATCCAGGAATTGCCAGACACCTGAGGCAGATTTAAAAAACATGTTTTTTTTTCCCTTCCAGTAAAATTATAGAAAAATTATAATAGCCCTCTTACTTATTTTGGATAGACTTTGCCCACTTTAATTCTTCCTCCAATAGAAGAACTCTTGGCAAGTTCTGAAATAAAAGATGCCTGTTTGTTATTTTGAAGTGACTGTGACGTCTTTTGGTAAAACGGGAGGAAAATTCATTTACTCAGTATTATGGAATTTTTTTTAACCCATTATTGTTTACCAGAGATATTAGAAAGAGGTGTATGTGCAAATAATGCAATATTAGTTCTGCAGTCTAAATATGTGCTGAGCTGTGGGAAATTTGGGAATTTTTTTTTTGTGCCCTGAACTTGCACCACTACAAAGATTGAAGAAAACTTGTCGTTCTTTACTGATTTTGCATGTGAGGATAGGAGGAAAGATATCTTGAACCTCCTGAAGAGCCAACTTTTCATGTTCCAGATAAGAGCTCTATCAACATTAAACTACGGACCATAGAAAATAAAAATTTACAAAGCTATGTAATTAGGATTTTTTTTTTTTTCTGGTTTCTAAATGACACAGTAATTGCAGGCTTTGGAGTAGGAGATTCAAGAAGTAATGAGGACTATACACAAAATACTTACCCAAAATTATTCCAGTCATGCTCTGCTGTCATTGGACAGCAATAGGCTTAGAAGTATTTGATGCTGATTTAGAAAATAAAGTGCTTTTCTTAATCTGTTATTTTCTGATTCCTTTTCTAAAGGGAGAGTCTCTAAACACTGATTCAATTTGTAGACAGGATTATACATAAGATATGAAGACATGTTACACATAAAATCCCTTAATTCTGGGAATTCTTTGAGGAGTGATGGGTAAAAGGAGGTATGACAAGGCTACTAGCATATCACTTGCTGTTTTTTTTAATCAAAATATTAGGCCTAAAATAATGTACTTCATCACTAATTCCTTCATCATAATTAGATAATCCATTATAAATTACTAACATTTCCCACTCAGGAAATCAAAACCTTATTTTTTTCCCAGATAGTCCAAAGAATTTAGGTAAACATCTCCTTTCAAGACATTTCTGGTGTTCATAATGCCAAAATATTTTTTTTTTATTTTTTTAAGACTCTTTCTATCAACTTTGACTTTTATCATCAGACAGCAAACACATCTGTTGAAAACTACAGCAGCACAAGCAGAAAGAACCTTTTCTTCCCAGAGTAGACTTCCTATTTTTTTTAGGGGTAGTATTTTCACACACTGTCAGAAAGAAAACATCTTACTGGGTTATACAGAAACACATGGCATTGACCTAATGTTTTCCTCATTGTAATTAAGGTATTGAGGCCAATGGTAGCCAGGCTTGGTAAACACTGAACACTTTCAAAAATCCATTTGAAATACAAAACCAAAGTACGTAGGGTTATTCTAGACCATTCTATTAGATTATTCTATATTTTTTTTATGTATAATTCAATGGCTTGTGCAGCTATTTTGCACCACAGCAAGTAATAGCCTTAGATATGTGAACAATTACTTTGCTCACTCATCTTACAGCAAAAGGCAGGCTGCACTTAATAACAGATCTTCAGAAAGGTGACACTGTGTTAATTAACACCATGGAGAGGAACATGAGGATAAAGTGTGGCTACACAAGGTTGTCAAGTGGTCAGGAAGAAGTTCAGAATCACTGAAGAAAATCAGGATGCTTGCTTCATTACAGTTATGGACCGTACTCAAGAATATAATTAATAAGATTAGTTGGGAAAAAAACATTTTAATAATAGTTATCTGCGCTCCCATGGAAGGATTCCCTTATTAAAAATGTAGCAGATAGGAACCATGCAGAGCATAGCATTTTAGTTGTTTTTTTAAAAGATAAACAGGATTAATTATACCATAATTGTACATAATTGATAATTTCATTTTTCCAAGGACAATTTTTGGATCATATTGCTCCATTTAATCATGCAAATGAATAGACAATAAGTTGAATACTCACCTCAGATAATCCATATATATATTTCTGAGGCAAATAAAATTGAATTAAGCTAAAATATTTTTAGTTATGGAGATAAAAAGATCGAATCAAGTGATTTCAAAGCCTCAAAAAAAAGCTGTTAAAATTCACAATAAAAATAGTCTGTTTTCTACAGAGCTACTGCAGCATTTGTGTCTTATAAATAAATGATCACCAAAGTTTTACATGTTTTTCAAAAACTTGGAAACAAAAACAAGGGCATTTGTTGTGCAATCATAATTTTTTCTAGAGAACGGCTGATATTCTGTGGGAAAGGAAATTTTCTAAAATATTTACGTGATAAATCATTAGTAAATTAATAAATTAACAATTGCTAATAATAAATTAATTTTTGATATGTAAATTTGAAAGAAAATTCTGGTGCTGGACAGTTTTATCCCGGGTTTTCTCAGGCACGGAAACATTTTGCAGTCTGTTTCCCCCAAACAAAAAATGAGTGCAAATCAAACCTGAGTGACAACACATGACATCTTAGATTCACAAGCAGCAGGTGGCAGTAGGTTATTTATTATTTTTACACTGTGTTGCAGTGCATCTGTGTGCTTGTCTATCATTTACAGAAATTGTAGGGAATACGTGCATTAATTAATTAATGAGCATTCTAAGTTCTTTTTCATTGTTTTCCTGTAGCACATGCATCCTGCTTCCTACTCGTAATCCAGGGGTTTATCAATCTGAAAGTACAAGGGAAGGTGATCTCTCTAACAGTGTTGTACGTTGCCAGAGCAATTTTATGTGACTTTAAAACATCTCTTTGTTGCTACTTTTTAAAGACAGATATCTGCATCTCTCTTACAAGGGACTTTTGGAGGTTAGAGGGATAATATGGGAGATGTACTCAGTCTAAGGCCTCAGCATGGCGAGTCAAGCATCAATGGATCCGAGCCATTGTTACAGTAGAACCACAGAATCCCGGGATGGTCTGGGTTGGAAGGGACCCCAAATCCCATCCAATGTCACCCCAGCCACGGCAGGGACCCCTTCCAGTGTCCCCAGTGTCCAGCCTGGCCTTGGGCACTGCAGGGATCCAGGGGCAGCCACAGCTGCTCTGGGAATTCTATCCCAGCCCCTGCCCTCCCTGCCAGGAACAATTCCTGCCCAAAATCCCATCCAGCCCTGCCCTCTGTGAGGTCTGAAGACATCACCCCTTGTGCTATTATCTATCTATCTATCTGTCTATCTATCTGTCTGTCTATCTATCTATCTGTCTGTCTGTCTGTCATCTACACAAGATAGATGTATTTTAATGTAAATAAGCCATCACTCCTCACAACTAACCAAGCCTGGCTGGGCAGCAGTGTCTCCTCACCCACCAGGTACTCCATAAATAGCCCTGTTATTTATGTAAAAGATAAGAACTTTTCCTTTAAAAAAGTTTACAGAATCTTTAGGAGAGGTTCATTATCATTTTTCACAGTTTCTCTTCCCCATCTCTTTTTGACTTTATTCCCTTTAGAAAGGAAGGAAACACACTGAAGATGCATGCTGCCTGAAATGTTTCTTCCTTGCATGCATACAGGTGTGTGTACGTAAACATTTACATGTAGTCGTTTTCTTGGCAGAACCACATCCACTTCCCCACACCCAGCCAAAGGCAGAGATGACACAACAAAACCACTCAGGATTCACAAAAATTACCGGATTGCACTACTCTTCTTTTAGGTAAAATTGCTGAAAGAGACCTTTTTTTAGAAAGAAAGAAAAAGGAAAAAAGAAAAGTTGTAACATGTGACTCTGCTGCTGTAAAAGCAGGTGCCCAGGGGCTTGGACAGGGAGGCTGATAACTCCCCAGCAGGAACTGAGGGATCCCTCCACCACCATCCCTGCCAGTTTTCCTCTCCCTGGAGGAACTGTGGGAGGCAGTGGCTGAGGCTCTGCCCTGTCAGCAGCACTGGGGTTAACTGGGAGCACAGTGCTGGCACCTGCACCACTCCCCAGGTGCCCACCTGTGCCAGCCAAGCCCCTCGAGCACGTACCTGGCCTCAGGAAGGCAGCCTGTGCCCGGGGCTGCCCACCAGCCCCAGCACCTTCCCCTGCCGCTGGACCGGGGGCACCAGTGGTTACCATCACACACTCGATTGTTCTCAGCAGTGCTCCAGCAAATAAAGCCATTAATTACAGCCTTTCCCAGCCTGGTGGCTGGAGCAGCAATCAATGTGCAACCCCTCATTGCCTGCTCTGGGGGAGCAGAGACAGATGCCATAAAGATGCTGCTGAGCCCGCCACGCTGCTCTGACACGCGATGCCTGATTGATTTGGGCTGCTGCAGCCGTGGGGGAGCCCAGCCCATCAGGCCATTATTTTTATCTTATAACGTCAATTTACTTATACTGATTGGCTTCCTGCCGCCAAATATCAATTAAATTGCAAATGCCTGCTGAACCTTATTTTATGTCTCTTTTTCCTCATTTTCCTTTCTTTCTTTCTCTCTCTTTCTCCTTCCTTCCTTCTTTCCTTCCTTCCTTCCTTCCCTCTCTCTCTCTCTCCCTGCCTTTCTCCTTATTTTTCTTAGACAGACAGAGAGGGAGGGAGATCGCTATGTTCAAACATAATTTAGTTTATTTCCCTTTCCATATCTCAAAGGAAAATCTATATCTCCCCCTGGAAGGCCATTTGCCCTCCGTTATTGGGAGCTGAGGTATCACAGCCGTGGGCAATTTGTTTCACCCGACTATCGCCAGCCCATCAGGAATCCTCAGGACCTCTGCCATCCCAGTGCAATTGTATCTGGTATTTCCATTTGTGGTTTGTTTTTAGCAGCTGCCAGTACCCACCAGACGAATGGGTTTCACAGTGTGCCACCCCTTCCTGCCACAGCCCCCTCCTGTCCCCAGGTGCTCACCATCCTGATGATGCAGATTCCCCCTGGCAGAGCCCTCGTTAGCCCGGCTGCTGCAGCCTGGCAGTTGTGTCTCAGAGGTGGCAGGGTGCCCACAGAGGCTGTGAGCTGTTCCCCTGGCAGAGAGCTGCGCTGTGGGCTTGGCCATGGAGAGCACTGGGAGCAGGATCCAGGCTGCAGGTGGGCTCACCTTGCTTTGCCGTGGGGCTGGGGGCTGCACCTGTGCACAGCCACTCCCAGGCAGCCCCTGCTCTCCTCTGACCCGGGGAGAGTCCAACCAAGGCATGAGAGCTGCTGGCACCTACACAAAGAAAGTGTGGGACATCTCACCCTCACTGCTGTGACCCTCCAGAACCCTGGAGACCTCTGGCACGAGACCCCAAAGCATCACTTCACAAGCAAACACACCCCCATCCCAACACCCTCGAGCACCTCTGCACCTCTCTGCAGGCAGAGAGAGAAAAGGAGTGGGACCACATCACACAAATGGGGCTGCAGGGCTTGAGGTGAGCAGTATTGACCAAACCAAGCATCTCTGGCAGCCAGAGACTGACAGCTGGAGTGGATCAAGAAGGAAAACCAGCTGAATTGCAATCAGGATGAAAAGGAGAATGCCAGCCATGAATGAAGAACCTCAGGTGCAGAGCACACTGTAGTGGATTAAACCCCTCCAGCCTTGCCACTCTGCCTCTGATTCCCACGGAGTGCATGGGGTCACCAAGGGAAAGAACAGAGATCACAAGTCCAAGCAAGACCAGTTTCAGCCCCCCTGGGTGCAGGGGCAGCCTTCAGGCCCTTGTCCCCATCGCTCTGCAGTGCTGTGCACACACTCTGGGCCCCTGGAGGGGAGCAGGGACAGGGGCAGGCAGGGGGGCAACACCTTGCCACACGTGCACCTTCACCCAGCCAAGCACTGAACACACTGTCATCTCCTGTCAGCCAGGTCCTGCCTGTTACAACTGTCTGTAATGACTCAAAAAATTCTTTGGCAGTTTAGAAAAATGCAGGTGAGTTTACTCTGGGCCTGTCAGGTACCAAGGTGATTGTCACAGCACTGACAATTATATTCACAACATGGTTTTAGACCTTTTGTAAAGGTTTAAAAACCTGGGCCCATGTGTTTGAAAAATGCAGTCAGAGAGCAAGAGAACAACCTACGAGGGATGCACCAGTGTGCACATACATACCTACAACTGTCTCTTCACTTAAAACAGGCATACACTGTGTGTGTGTAAGCATAGTGACCATCTATATTCCATCTGTCCATCTATATAGCTATAGACCAATGTACAGATGTTTATAAAGAAAAAGCAAGAGTACTAGAAAAGACCTCTTCACCCTTGGCAATGTTGATTATTGACTGGTTCATTCAGTTCCTGATGGAGATAGTGTGATTGCCTGGGATGTACCTTGCAGGTTTCTAAACTGAAGGCTCCAGAATCAATTTTGTGGTAACTGGTTAGATGTGACCAGCTTACAAACTCAGCAAGGGTGTCAGGAAGCAAACTCAATAGCACCATCACCTTTTTTTTAAATATCAGGGGTGAGGAAAGGCTCCTGGTTGAGCAAGTCACAGGACAGAGCAGAGATTAACGATTTTGACTTGTTTTCATCTCCAAGGTGACAAGCAGGTACACAGCAGGCTGTGGCTGGTGGTGCAAAATGATGCTGAAGCTCACATTAGTGCACAGGAGGATTTGTCACTGCTGAAGTGAGGACAGAGCCAGCAGCTCCTGCTGGCTTGGCTGGAGACCACCCCTTCCTCTGCTGACTGACCGGTCCACTCTCCATGGTGTGCCAAGGGCAGCCCCCACCCTCTGCCAGCTCCCCTCTGAGTCTGCCCAGAGAGGGGCAGGACAGAGAGCATGACCTTCTTGGAAAGACTGGCCAGAACTTGTCCTTGGTGGCCAGAGGCTTCTGCCCCGGTGGTGACCAGGGGAGCTACACATGGATACTCCACTGCCAAACAGATTTTCCACTTTTCTGAGTGGTGAAGTAGCGCCAGTTTCACACTCCACAGTCAAATCGTCAACTCAACAGCTCCATTTTCATCCTAAGAGAAAGCATTCCTGGGAATTTGCTTCAGCTGTGACTGGAAGTAGGAGTCAGCATTCAGAAACAAGATCCAGAGGTTTACTTTGATTTGACACACCAGACACTAACTTCATGTGGAGCCATGACAGATTCCAGCATCCCCACATCCTGACATCCTCCTTCAAAGTAAACTGACCCTGTAAGGTGCTGTGGTGGTCAAACCATCAGGCACCAACTGTTGCTGCAACAAGTAATATGTAGGTGCAAGGGAGGGAGAATAGGTAAACTGAACAGTTACACGTATTTTAAACTCAAAAACACACTCCTGAGCTGTTCCAAAATGATCTTCCTTATAGGCATGCCTGTAATTATGTTCCTCCTGCACTCATAGCAGCTCTGGGCCACTCTCCATTGCCATCCAAGGCCATGAGAAATGGGGACTATTCTTTGTCCCTTGACTGGTGCTAGGCAGAAGAAGACAAGCTCTGCTCTACCAAAAACCTCCCTCTTCCAGAAATGCTAGCTCCTGTGTCCTCCTGCCTGGGAGAAAATCAGTGTGAGCATGGGGAGAGAATGGCTAGATGCTCATTCTCAAGGAACCAACTGGAAACCCAAGGAATCAGAGAAGAAAAAGACTGCTGCATGACTATTTCTTATTAGTTGACGTACAGACAAAAAAAGTCAGGCACTGTCAAGCATGAAAT
>JAOTQP010001624.1:22261-38617 GCA_026413545.1 Cichladusa arquata
TTTTTTTTTTTTTTTTTTTTTTTTTTTTTTTTTTTTTCCCTCAAAGAGGTAGTTTAAGTATTCACAAACTGTTGTATCACTTTTTTTCAGCTGAAAGTCCTCTGCAAGTTCCACCTCAATCTGCTGAGAAGTCTGGGCACTCAAAACATGACTTTTCCAGAGAATTTGCTGAAAAGAAAGAAAAAGGAAGAAGGCCCATGTCTAATGACTCTACTGGCAAAACCGTTTGCTTGCAAGGACTTCTCACAGATGATACAAGAATTTACTGTTAATGACTTTGGGTCAGATCCTTGCATGATACAGATTGGAATATACCTTTCTGTAACTCAGTCTTTCTCTTTCAATTGATGCATCAGAGATTTTCTATGAAGTGCCTCCATTTGCACAAAAAAATTAATGAGGCTATGGCCATGCCAAAATGTACCAGCAGGATACAGACTGGGATCTTCAGTGGGTGGAAGTCAGTCTATCTCCATTATTTAAATGGTTTATATAGGCCTTAGCTGGCATGAATTGCATATGCATTTCAGCAAGGACAAAGGAAGGGTTCATCATTCCTTTGCAAGGACTCCCAGCCAGGCATTCCTCATTCTTATCTGTTCCTTTCTCCAAAACAGAAAATCCAATCTGTGAAAGTACTGGATGACAAGCATGGTAGAGAAAAGCCTCAGCAAGCCTAAGATTCACTAGGCAGGTAAAGGAGGACTGTGAAGAAGTCCCCTTTCCAGGATTTTAATGGGAAGCATAAACAAGCAAAAGTATTCTTTGCTCATGTGCTGATTTTTCACTGTGGATATCCTTCTGAGAACAAGCCAGCATGAATGAAAATGTACCAAACTACTGGTATACCTATCATTCAGAAAGGTCTCTGTACAATAAGCAGGAATCATCCTTGTTACTGGAAATACATATAGCATGTGCAAGTATACCAGTTAATATCTCTGTCTGAAAAGCTAAACAAATATGTTGCATTTTATTGTGCAGAAAGCCACTGTCCCCCAGCAGGTAGGACCATAACTTTCTTTGCATTGGGCTCTGCAGGAATCCTGAGTTTCAAGCAAACCATGGGAATTGTCTCTCAGCAAGTCCCAGGTTTACAGCAAAAGCAACAAAGCTAGGTGACAGAAAGAAAAAGCGCAACTGTCACGGCAAGATGGACGTTGTTTGCAAAAGGAAAGTAGTTTTCTCTGTTCCAGGGCTTTTGCTTTATTCTCATCTGTGCTGTAGTGCAAACTGGTAGATTCAAGATAAAAGGCAGCATTCAGTGCCACAAGAGCTCCTTTACCTTTGTTATCAGCCAGCGATGAATTTGCAGAAACCTTCCAGACCCTTTCTAAACGAGACTGGGTTTGGGCTAGATCTACTTTGAAAATTGTTGCAGTGCTACCGTGGTCCCTTTCAAGTGCATTTTAAAAAAAAGATAATCTGGGATTCATACTGCTGGTTTGGTAAGTATGACATCCTCAAGAAGCCCTCCTGTAGATCTCTAGCTTCTCAAGTTGAACAACATCCTCAGTAGCAATAAATTTCCACTGTCCCACCCAACCCTCTGATGGGTCATGCTTGACTGGAGGTCTGTCTGTTTTGTGGTGCTGGAGTAATCCTGATCAGGAAGAGTAAAATTGTGGAGGGCCAAGACTTGTGAGGTTCCAAAATGTCTTAAAAATATCTGGAGTGTATTCCCTTTTCTTGTGCAAGATGAACAGGCAGCATAGTAGATTTTTTACTATTAATAAAAGTCAGCTGTGCTAGGAGTGTCTGATAACTGCTTATTCTTAAATATTAACAGGACCACCATCTCTGCATTTCAAAAAAACCCCCACATTTTGCAAATATATTTATTGGAACAACTGCTTAACTAACTTTGAAATATGCTTCAGATGAATACATTTTAGTCAGAGCAAAGCAGTAAAGCACAAAGCAGGCTTGTAAAGCGACACCACAATCCCAAATGTATCATGTACAGCTCTAAAATAAGCAGATTTTTCTTTGATAAGTCACTCCAATTATTTGAACGTTGACCAGGAAAGTGAGTCTTCATGGAAGAAATTACTTTTTCTATGCATTGTGAAGAAAAATTTCCTAGAACATGGGCAGGGCAAGAACCAAAATCCCTGATGAGTGTTATTTATTATGAAATATAATGCTTGGTAGTTCTTCGGAGGAAGGATTTTCTTGTGACAAAGACTGTACTATTTCAACAGTTATTTTAATAAAAACAGGTCCAAATGCATTTGTTTAGCTGTTTTCTCTCCTCTTTTATGGAGCAGGAAGTTTCAGAATAAATGGTTTTTGAAAAGCCTATGTGGAAATTGCACCAAAAAGACATGCTTTGAAGTAATGGCATTCTTATATTTTAGCATACTGAAATGCTGAAATAACACTTTGAAACACAAGGTTTACTTCCATATGTTGATTCAACGCAGTATTTTCTTAAGCTTTTCATCTACCGTCACAAAAATCAGAATATCAGTGACCTCAGAAAATACCAGCACTGTACCCCAAAATACAAAATGTCTGTGTGATTCCATTATCTCTACACTGCTCCAATGGAAAGTATTAGCCATTGTCAGAGTTCACTAAAAATTCCTTCCTTTTGGCTTTAACTCTTTATTACTTTCCAGGAGAGGAAGTTTTTCTACATTACGTATATTTTTTTTCATCATAGAGTAGAGACACCACGGTTCTCGCTTCAGTTGTGTACAGAGAAAATTCGAAATGGATAAACATCCAGAATCTGCTGAGGTTCTGGAATCTAATGGGGAAGGCTGACCTTTTGCATGTGGGATGAATATATCACACAGAAATTTCAGATTGGTGCCAACCCTAGCACTGATTTTTTTTTCAGTTCAGCTGCGGGTTGGCCATGAGCTAATCCAAAGCTGCCAAATTCATTTCTCAAACAGGCCCAAGTGATTGGTCCTGACTCCATGCCACTGCTAAGATGTGAGGTGTGCACACAGCTGATTTGATCATGTCTCCTCCCTAGAAACTTGTCTGGCATTAGGCAGCTTATGACTATCAAATATTTATTATGTTGTCAGAGGACAAAGCCAGAGCTAATTGATGTTTTCTTTTGCAGAACCCAACACTGTTGTAGGCTGTTTGATAGTCAGTGGGAGTTTCTTCAGCACTTCAAGGAATGGAGGTTCTCAGTCTTCTTATTTTGCAAAATTTCCATTCATCTACACAAGGTTGCCAAGCCATGAGGAGATATTTGCTGTGTGTTCTACAAATAGTAAAGAGAGGCTTACCATGCAGGAGAGCCACCACCATTGGCTAGGCAGTGCAGGGACAACCAGGTCAGGAGCAGGCACCAGAGATGCTCTGGATGGCCTCTGCCACTGCAGCCACAATAGGAGGGGAAAGGACACTGCTAGGACCCAAAACATTCTGAGCCAAGGCAGAAGGCCACCTCAACCTCTGGAGGAAGGTTGCTACCACAAGCTCTGGCTTAGGACTGGGAAGAAAAGTGTTTTCTGTGGTTGTCACAGTGTGTTAGTACTGGGCAAGTAAGAGATCACACAGAAACTGAAAAAACCCACAACAACCCACAAACCCACAACAAACAAACCGACAAACAAACAAAATTCCACTCCACATTAAGTTAAGGATCAGATTGTTCCTATTTTAACTTTGTTGATTCATCCAGCCAGGTTCTTCCAAAAAGATTCCTGCACAAAGAGCTTGGGGTGTCTAAAGAACTAAGGCCTTGGGGTCTGGAAACGCTTAGTTAAAATTTTGGCTCTTTCACTACCTTGTGCAGTTTCCAGCTGGCTAATTCACATTTCAGTGCCTCAGATGGTTCATCAGCAAGTCAGAACGACAGCAGTGTCCCCATAGAAGTAGTGATAGGACAATAAAACAATGTTCCTAAATATGTAGGTTCTTGACAAGGAAAAAGAGTAAACACAAAGGAGAAAAATATGCTTATTTCCATAATGTAGTAACTATATAAATGATTGTGATCTCAGCTAGCTAAGAAATATAGCTCCTAGTGACTTTATGAGGTAAGGTTTTAAATTAGTTTTAAGTTGACAGATGTTGGTGATAGTCATCTGGGTATGTATTTGTATATTTTAAGATTATAGTAAATTACTTGTATTTGATGCCTGTATTAAATAGTATTTAAGGAGTGGGTTGACTGTAATGTACAACAAAAAGGATAGTTTGTTCTGTCCGTGGGGATATCACTCCAAGTCTGTGGCCAGCTATTCTGAGGGGCTTTACAAAGCCATAAACAACTTAAAATTACAGTTTAAAGAGATACTATTCTTGATCAGTGCTATGTGAAAGTTCATTGAAGGGTTGTGAGCATTATCTCTTACTCCTGAAAAAAGACTCCTGCCGTCCTCATAGACGTAAATCTTGTCTAATCTCAACAACACTTTGGATAGCTAGTGCCATTGGGCCAAGGGATCTGGCTTGTTTTTGCATTGACCTCCAAGGCTGCTGTATATGGCTTTGTTTCCTTGCATAACATTTCCCACAATGTAAAAAATTACCTTAAAAAAGAATGGCTTTGTTTTGCTATGGAGATAGACATAAATATTAAGAACAGGCACAGATAAAACAATAAACATTCTTAGCTGAACTTTGAATTATTCTTTGTTTTGGAATACATTCTTCCAGCCTGTGTGGATTCAGAGATACATGACTTTCCCTTGGGACTGAAAACCAGGAGGATTTCCACAAGTCATCTGACCACATGGCACGGTGTATGCTGCTGAGATTCTTGCCCACACTAAGCTCTCAGGAAAGGTCTCCTTCTCTCTCTGACACAGACTGTAGTTGTTTTAGAAGAACTAAGCTCTGTAATTCTTGGAATTGTTTCTGTTGCAAAGAAGTGATGGGCTAACTGAGCACAGAGTCATGACAACACACTTGCAGGTGTGTCCCACTTTGAGGAAATGCTAGGAAAGCACGTGAGCTTTGCCTGCATGTGCGTATTTTTTTGTCCTGAATTGATGCTGTGATGAGTCTGGCTCTCTGTCAAGCAAATATTCTCATCCTGACACTGAGCTGCTATTTCAAAGCCTTTTCTTGGTTTGCACAGGGGAAGTTCTGACAGGTAACCATTGTGCTACTTGTCAGAGTGCCTTCAGATGGAATGCCTCAGAAGTTTTTTTTGCTGTGACCTGCAACAGGACCCTTGGTGTTCAAGCATGGCTTAAGGCCCAGCCATTTTGGGGGAAAATGCTTGGTTATAAGACCAGGTTACTGCAACACAACAGTAAAATGTCAGGTTTTATAGCTTTCCTGAACAGGAATGTTTTAATTTGGACTTGGAAGAACTACCTATTTTTCTCAGTTTTATCATGAAATTGAAGCTAGTACAGTGTGTACCAATATGTAGATACTACATAGTAGCATAGATGGGATAAATTGGTATAAGCTCTTTACAAACAGTTGCATTTTTCTTTCTCCAGAAGACAAAAGAAATTAACAAAAAAGTTCTTATGTCATATTGTAGATTGTTCCACTCCCCATACTTTTAAGAAGACGTGATTCCAGAGGAAAAAAACCTGCTTTCTTATGGTATGTCTGATAGTGCTGATTTTGAGACCATGAGTGGTGTTACTTAAAAATACACTTGCCATTCACCTCTGTAAGCTTTTATTTATTTATTTACTATAATTCCTCACACACAAGAGAACTAAGTCTGTTCTAGCATCCACTCCGCATGCTGTGTCCATTCTAAGCCAGCGTCTGAATCTGTTTTACATACAAGTTTACAAGAGAGAAAAAGGTAGGAACACCGTTCACAATATTGCTGGCCAAGAAAACACTCCTATAATTCCCATAATTAGTCTCCAAACTTCTTTTACGTAAGAAACCTGCTTTATTTTCCAAACTGTGGGAATCAGAAGTCCCAAGTGTCGTGGCTTAAAAATGCTATTCCCCAATTTGGTGCCTTTGCCCACCATGCTGGGACTCCAAAACCACACTCTGCTCACTGGCTTCCCCTTCCCCCACTTCCACCTGCAGATGGCCAGAGAGGAGAGTTGGAGACACAAAAGAAAAAGGCAGGGCTGAGAGAAGAACAATTTACAGGAAACTGCAATGAGATAAGAAAACAAACAGTAACAACAGTATCAGTAATAAAGGCAAAAAAAGGTGGAGAGTTCAACCCAACAGCAGATATATCACCCAAACTGACCCCTCTGGTTCTGACCAATGTCACCACTTCTTCTGCCAGGCTTGCTTCACTGGGAAAGAAACAGCCTTTGTTCTCAGATGTGAGAGTCCCTTTCCCCAGCTCCTAGCAATAATGTAAAATGCTGTGGGATATCATTAGCGTTATAGCCACACCCAGACAGCTCCAGGCTCTGCTCCCTGACAGCTATCTGGACCAAAATCAGTACACTGAATCAACAAAATTTTTGACATACTCTTCGGGAGAAAACCACTCCAAAAGTACATGTGAAGATTCACTGGGTGATAAAAAATTCTTATTGTGTCTCAGTTTAGCTTTATCAAGGAACTGTGTTTTCATACTAAAACAGTAGACAGGAATGAGAGATTGTCTCTTGCAGTTTATGGTCTCTGCTACAAGATTCTACTGTAACTTTTGGGAAGTTAGCTCTTCACATTAAAATGTAGAAAGCTTGTCAGTAAGACACCTTTTTCCCATATATGGTATATAGGGAAAGGTTTGCCCATAAATGCCTTTCAGGACACAAGAGAAGACTTCTGTATTTGCTGTTTCTGAGCCCCTTTACAGAGATTTCTGGTTTGCCTGGAAATATCACTGCTGTCACTGTAGGCAGCACATGTTAAAGTTTTTTAGGAGAGGCTGTATTTTAGAACAGTCAGGCTCTTTTGAGATTTGACAGCATTAGACTACTAGACTCTAATAACTTATAATTACATAACCTGTGAATTAGGGAAACATCCAGAGGTTTTCAGACTCTGCTGATGAATTTAATCACAATTTAAAAGCTTTGTCAGATGAGTACAAAAAGGACTGTGCTGTGTAACACTCTCCTGCCCACTCAGTATATTTACTATGTGCTCAACTATTGTACCTGAATCAGCAGTTTGAAACGCTTGAACTTTCCTGCTCCACGTAAAACCAACCCCAGGTTGTTGATGGTCCAAAGGATTCCTCTTAGCAAGGTACCTACTAGTGAAAGAGGGGAAAAATAAGAGAAGAAAGAACAAAAGGCTTTTAACTTGTGCTGTACACGATAATGATAGAGTGCCTTCAAAGAGCACTGGGGTTTTTGAAAATCACAGGAGTGCAAAGAGGTCACCCATAGATATTTGAATTATTAACATATGTTTAACCATTAAAGAAAGATGTATTGATAGAATATCAATGCGATTAATTATTTAGTTACACAAAGTACGGCTTAGAAAACAAATTAAGTATTCCCCACAGTTTGGGAGAGATAAACCTTGAATAAATGCAACATAAAAGAGTTTGTTACCACAAGGCCTGGTAATAACAGATGATCTTAGTGTATCATGGAAAATGTGTTTATGTTGGTTGTATTTATTTTGGTTACAAGCTGAGCCTTCATCAGCTGATCTGTGGTGAGATGGAATGGAGAAAACCACAAAGAAAAACTTTGTGCTTGAAGGGAAATGTGGCAGCTTTTCAGCTTGTGGTTTTCAAACAAATAGGTTTTTGAAAGAAGTATGTACAGCTGTTTGAGGAAAAAAATCCACCTAGTAAATACCTCACACATGCTGTTTTCTCTAGTAAGTACCTCTGACTGTATCGCTAATGCAGATCCTGTGGTAAGATCAAGACATCTCTTTCCTTGTCTTTGCTGACAGAAGAAAAATCCTGTTCTTGGAACCTGTAGCTCACTTTTTTTTTTTTTGTCTGCTATGGTAAATAAAATCTTGAATCATTGCATATCTACTTTGTAATCCACTTGTGTCTGAAATTCCTTCAGACTTTGGTTCCAGTGTATGATTATTGATTATAGTTTCTTCAGTCATCAGTCAGCTATTCAAAGAATCCCAGCAGATTTTTGGTATTAAGTCTGCAGGAGTACAAGATAAGAATTTTTTTCTATGCCTGTGATACTAGAAACATTGAATTAGTAAGCATAGTTTTGGGAAAACCTCTCAAGGCTTGCCTTAATTTTATTTATAGTTTGCGGGCACTTGACTGAGTTAGGTGCCCCATAGTCAGCAGTGTGTTTCATTGACAGGCTGCATGTGCTTCTCTGCCTTCAGTGTTGGAGGACTTGCCATGGTGGGTGAGCTTTGTGTTGGTATTTTTCATGCCTAGAGACAGCCAGGATAATGACTGCCAATGCAGTATACATATCCATTTCTCCCTTGGCTGAGACAAACTGAAATATAAATCTTCCCCAGGTGCTGAGAGGAACCTCTCTCCTAGCTGTAGCCCTGGGGGCACCCTCATGATGACTGGGAGCCAAATGGCTGTCCATAGCCACCAAGGGTCAGAGGAAGGAGAGAGTCCTAAGTCAACTAGGGTGTCTGTGCCACAAGTGAGAACCAGGGAAGTTTGGGTACCTCTGAGTATAATTCCAGGAGTGAGCTGAACAGGAGTATTGAACGACATGCACTTTGTTCATGATGACTCCAAGATGGGGAAAAAATACTGAACTATCTTTATATAACTTTACTTTTCTGATGACAGAAAATATACCTGTGTTTTAGTGTAAAGTGCGAGATAGTACTGAACATAGTTTGAAAATTTAAGAGGAAAGTTGGTATGCATGTGGAGGAAAGAAAAAGTGGAAAATGCAGGAATAAAAAGAAAAAAATATCATAGACAAGAATTGTACAAGCAATTCTCATTGTGCTGGAAATTGAACAGCTAAACAGTGATGCATCACATGACGTCTTATCTCTATTGTGTCTGAAGAACCGTATCTGAGACATTTTTGTTGCTTTATTTGATTTTCTTTGTTGGGTGAAGATTTTCAGCTAGTCAGTCACATGCATAGTATTCCACCTACATATTAGTATTAAGGCACAGCAAACATTCTGTAATTCATACTGCAGTTCATTGCTCCATTTGGGCAATTCCAGTTGTGTGGCAATTGCGAGGCAGCAAACTCTGGGCTTGCTAGGACAATCAGGCTCCAGGCCATCTTGGAAGCAGGTGTCCCATGCATCTCACTCAGGAGAAGATGGTCATGAAAGGTGTGTGGCTACAATTCAAACTGTAACCATGTCACAAATGAAATTTTTTCTTCAAGCCAGTGGGGCAGAGGCCCTTTGTTCTGGTGACTTTGGTCTAGGGCTCTCATAGACCTTGTCCTGCTGACTTGTCTTGGGGGGTGGTGATAAAGAAAAAAAGGCAGTATTTATTCCATGGTCCTGGGGTGTGAAGCATAGGGAGGCTGTGGAAGTTGGCTTCTAGTGTTTTTGAGGGAGAGCTCCATGTCCCTATTTTCATAATTTTGGAAACTTGCTGAATAATTTAGTTCTAATAGGCTGTAGGAACTTCTCACGTGTAGGTCTTCTGCCAGTTAATAATACTTAGTGTGCACATTACTCTTTGCATCTGCAAAGCACTTTACAAACATTAACTAATTAAGCCTCACAACACTCTGGGGAGGTAAGTATTAGTAAGTTATTATTGTTACGTAAGGAAGGCTCTTGGCACTCTTCTTAGTGGAAGTCTCAGGGGAAATCCTAATCCTCCACACTGCAGCCCTTTCTGATCTTCAGTCCCACTTGTGAGTTACATTTACAGAGTGAATTCAGAAATGAAGCCAAGCTGCCACTCCTTGTGTATCCATAAGGAAATTTTACATACACACATACTTGCCTCTTGCACCAACTCTCAGTGCCAGCAGAGGCAGCTTTAGGGATTGCATAAATCTTCTGTCCTCTTCTCCTAGGTCTCTTTCCTTCCATAGAGTCCTGCATCTTGAAAGGCTGCAGTGACCACAAGTGTAATGATGATTTTCTTGGAGAAGTCAGAAAGCTCACAGAAAAAACCCAAATAAACAACATCTATAAGAACACGGTATGGGGAAAATCACATTAATTTGTACTTAGAAAATGGAAGTTTCTACTTTAGAACCTCATCCCAGCTAATGGTAAAGATTCTATTTATGTCAGTCATGGAGGAGCAGCCAGAACAAAATCATTAGGAATTCCTGTATTTTCAGCAATATATGGATTTTCAGCATGGAATTTCCAGGAAAGACAGTGGAAACTATGTGCCCAAATCCTGCACATTCAAATTGATAGCATTTTATTGCGAAAGCAATTCCCAAATGCAATGTCAGTGAAAGCAACATCAACCTATACTGGCTTTTTCCTGCTTCCAGAAGAACTTTTCTACAAAACTTGGACCAGATTTTTTTGAACAGCACGGAGGTTTCTGGCAATGCCTCATTCAGGGGTGCAGGGAGGTCTGCAAACACTCTCAGCTGTGACCAGCTAAGACTTTGGGAAGTTCATGTCAGAAGCAGGAAAGCATGCCCCACAGGTCACATCATGAACTTCTGACGGGAACACTCTCTGTGGCTCTGATGAAAACTGGCTGATGACTCCATTGAAAAAGCACATTCAGATCTCTGCTCAGCAGCGTGCCTTGTGAGGATTTGGGGCTTAACATTTGTAATCATAACAGTGCTGTTAATAGACCACATTAAAGAGGCACTTTGAAACTCTGACAAGGGCAGTGAGAGAAAACAGGATGGCAGCTGCTCTGTCACTCTCTTTTCTATGGGAACCAGCTGGCTATTATTATCACTTATTATTTATCATTTAAGCTAGACTGCTTACAGAAAAAAAATAAAAGAAACAACCCCAAAAAGACCTCCATGGCTAGGAAAAAAGTGAAAGTGGTCTGAGGAGAGTTTGGAAGTGGTCTGTGGGGACTTTCTGTGGTTTGTTACATATTTAGGCTGATGGTTTTTCAATACACCGCTTCCTCCTCCAACCACCTTAGCTGACATATTAAAGCGACCACAGATTTACTAAACAGAAATATGCAGTTCACTTAGTCTTTAAACCGCATGAATGCCAAAGAGGGATTTCTCCAGTTTCCACCATTCATCTTGAAACTAATGCTTAATATTAAATCATTAGACCTCAGGCAATTTTTTTTGCACAATCTACAAGGAGGCACTTAAAATCTCAGTCATCTCCCACTAGAAGTGAAATGAGTATGTCCTGTGCAGTAGAACACCAAGGGCAATTTCTAGTGAGGCTGAAGAACCTTGGAAAGGTTAGCTAGTTGAATAAATGTGCAACATGCATGAAGATAATTTGACTTTTTGGAAATCCTTGTTTTTCAACAGCTGCTTGTGGCTACTTAAGTATGTGTTTTCAAGGGAACATGCACTTCATGCACTACATGCACTTCACTGAGACAGATGTTGACTTCTGTGTTTAACTCTGCATGCAGTGTTGTCTTTGCTACTGTTTGAAGGGGGTGTACATCTGCACATTTGTGTATGTATGTGTCTGTGTGCATTTAATTACATAGGTATTCTCTGCAGAGGAAACCAAGATAAACAGTCTTTGATAAAGACTGTTAAAAATAAAAATATGAAATTTTCTAGATGTTAAAAAAGTAAGAAGTGAAGACTAACTAGATCACACTAAGCAAGCAAGTAGCAGAGCACTAGCATACCCATTAGCAGACACCACCCTAGGCTTTACCCCAGGCACTCCATGCACGGAGCAAGCTCCTTGCAAAGACCACCCCACTCCAGGCTACCTTCAGCCAGGCGCCTCCTTAAAACTCCTCTCCATTGTGACCCCTACCAAAGACATGACAGGACTAAGTTCAGAAGAGCTTTAAATATCACAGTTTTTGACCTGTAAGTGAAATTGTATTCTTACATGCTTGTGTATGATTTCTGTAAGCATTGAATATATGTTTCTGAGGGTAGAACTTGAACCATCAAGGTCTTTCACCATGAGCCAACATGAGGGAAAATAAGTTTGTGTTGCAAAAGAAATTTATCTCAACATGGAGTGGGAGTATATACGCCATTGATTTTTGTGATTCAATGTTTTCACTAAGAGGATGGTAATAATCTGCACAATTAATCTTTTTCTGAAAGTCAGTCTTCAAGCAAGAATTAAATATTTGTGGGTGGTCAGTGGGAATATTTGGTTTGTAATGCCTTTTTTTCCCTTGGGAAATGAGCTTCTTCCAGGACCTGTGACTTTCAGCCAGGCAGCCCGCATACAAGGAAGACAGGCGCAGTTCAAGCATGTGCTTGAATTTGCAGGATTTCCAAAACTGCCAGTTTTATTCACACTCAGAAGTCATCATCTTTCAATATCTTCTTCACATAAAACAGGAGTTATAGACTTAAGTTTTAGGAGAAATGGGTGTATTTTCGTGGTGGACACGATGGTGACAGGAGAAAATAGTAGGTTAAGGTGAACCCTCCAAGGTAACCAGTTAACCATGAGTGGAAGATATGAAGGTCCTGCAAAGCACCCACACTAAAGTGTGGGTCTCAGCTCCTCTTCAAAGCCAAATTCAAGGAAAAATGAGGTCTTTAGAATTGTTGCCTGCAAAGCCTCAGCTGAAGTTACAGTACCTGATGTTTGTGCTAGCATGGAATCCTTTGATTTCAGTGTTGGCACAGAACTGGGGGCTGTTGCTTGGCTGCGGTGGTAATGATGTTTTTCCAGAGCACAGCCACTGCACTTATTTTGCAGATTTTATTCAAAGATTTCTTCTTTGTAAGGAGAAGAGGCAATATTTTAACATGGGAGCACTAAACAAGCAGAAGACCGTATTTTGACTGCACCAGGTGGATTCTCACAAATTATCCAGTGTCTTCTTTTGGATTGCTTCGGAGAGTTAAGTCCTGGAGCTGTGTCCTTCTCCTCACACTCAGCAGCCATGAGCCCACTCTGTCAGGCATCTGTAATTCCTTTCCTACCTACAGATTTTGTGTTAAATATCAAGACAACGGTGACAGGGAAAAGAGTGTTTCGATGCATGTGAATTACGGTATTTTAGAGTTACAGTAAACTGCTATTTTAAACAAAGCAGCTCAAAATGTCGTGTGACAGAAAGAACAGGGAGATTTAAGTGCCCTCGATGAGCTGAGTGGCACACTACTCACAAAGCCAATGTCTTCTCAGTGTTATGCCAGATAAACTCCCTGACATTCTTAAAGCCCAAGTTGTTTGTAAGGTTATTATTAGAGATTTCTCACTTTCTGAGGCCAAGGGAGAAAAATAGTAACTGAGGTAAATGCTGTGAGGCCCCCAGACTGTGTTTTTGTTTGTGATTTATGATTCAGATGAGACATCCTGTTCTGGTAGAAATAGCCTCGCTGGTGACACCGTGTTTCAAAAGGTACTTATTGAACAGAAAGTGGAATCAAGAAGAGGGTAGTTGAGCTTCTGAGGACTGAAAAACAAATCAGCCTGTCTGTGTGTGAGGCACTCTCCTGTTCCCCTGAGGAGAAAGCTCTTAGCGGATTTCAGCTCCTGTGATTACAATGATGCTATGTTTCCAGCTTCTTACTGCACTGTAGATAGCATTATGTTATTTACATAACACCCAAAGTGTCTCTGGGTAGGAATACAGTGGAAAAAATGGAGAAAATGCATTCAATTAGAAACAACTCCTACTATTAATTGTAAAAGGGACAATGATTGCAAGCAGTATAACTACAGTCGTTGCTACTCTCACCTGTTATTGTTTATATATTAGTTCATTTGATTTCCACCTTTTTGTTCTCCATGATGGGAGTTTAAGCCAGTTCTGGCCTTGTTATTTATATGCTAGTTGTCTGACTCCAAACATGAAAAAAACTGCTTATTTAATCCAGATGTAAAAGTTTTGCCCAGATCTTCACTCAGTGGCAAGTGAGTCAAGTAAGGAGACGAGAGGTGATAACAAAGAACAATATCTGAGAGCAGTCACAGAAATCCTGTAATCTGATGAGAGTTATATGTTCATTTTTAGCATACTGGTTCTCTATAAATACACTGAAGTGGGGTAGGAGTTTTTTAGGGCAGACTGTTTGTCTGTGCTGAAAGGGAAAACTGGAAAGTTGAAAATCAGCTTGGGTAGTGACACATATTCAACTGTATTATTTAACTCTTTATTAAAATCATTGTAATTCATATCACTTCTGATGACATCCTGAATGATGAACCCTAATACATAGTTTAAACACCAGCTGCATGGTGTCCAAAGGATGGAGGAGATGATTTGGAACATTTTTCCATGTCTGAATTTCTGCTATGCAGTGTAGTTTGCAATGAACCTGAAATAACAGAACTACAAAGGGAAAAACATTGCTATGGCAACAAACTATTTCTAATTTAAGTGAGCTTGGTGTAAGAAAAGAAGCAACAGTGTGATTTAAACAGAAACATACTTTGCAAAATAAGAAATGTAATAATTAATTAAAAACTAAACAGTAATTTAGTACCTGTAATAATTTAGAATAGCCACCTGTAACTCTCTTTTCTCTGTATTTTCTGAACTTACAGAAACATAGAACAACATTTTTTGGCTCTAGAAAGTAAGACAAGAGTTAATTGAGTCTCAGGAAATACATAGGGGACACATACCTGAACAAAACTAGGTACTGAATATGCATGGTTCAGGGTGTAAGGTCAAGACTACTTATAGCTGGTGTTAGGTACCA
Organism: Cichladusa arquata; assembly: GCA_026413545.1. NCBI lineage: Eukaryota > Metazoa > Chordata > Aves > Passeriformes > Muscicapidae > Cichladusa > Cichladusa arquata. The sequence continues at coordinate 36,847 of JAOTQP010001624.1, forward strand.
AATTAGGAGCCCAAATCAGGAGTTGTTATTGCCAGAAGCTGTCTCCACGTACAGTGAAGTCCAGCAGAGTAGCATGCCCATTACATCTTTGTCTGAATTATCAAGAGCATATTTTTCAAGCCATGGTTTCTCTGATTTTCAGGGAGCACAACAGGACTGATTTCCTAGTCAACTATCTCAATTAGAGGAGGAACCAAGATCAAAGGCCTTAATTCACTCCAGCAGTTGATAGGAACTATAAAATTGTATTCCCATGCAAATTATTGCCACTCATTTACCATCCTCCAAGCTGCAATGATGATTTCCCTGACTTCGGGTTAACTACAAGCACCAATGTCTGCTTTTTCTATAGTCTTGCTGCAAGATAATGCTTTGGTGAAAGGATGAAATTAAGAATGTTCATCTGATAACCAAGAACTTTAATGGAAGAAGACAAAAACAAACTCCTTTTCTCTCCCCAAACCTCTTCACAGGCAGACAGCTTGGCTGCTCTGTTGGAGTGTTTGTGTTGTTGTTACATTTTTTTAATCATTTGTTTATAGTTTTTTTGCAAAGGATAGACCACTCTCTTAGAAAAATACATTGAAAAAGTATTTTGTACATCTGTGTAATGCTTTGTCATCCTCACAATTATCTCAGTCACTTTTTGGGAGCCCTCAGAAACAGATCCTTAGGGTGTGCATGTAGGAATGTACTGATTTGTCAAGAAGAAACATGGTATGCTCTGTGTAAAGCAATGATGCTGCCCGCACTGCCTGAAGGAATGGACTCTGCTGCCTCTAGCCCTGCAGGAGACAAAGGGAAAATTTTGGGAAAGTGCACTTGGGACATGTAGGTGACCCTCATCTTGAGTGCGTTGCCTCTTGGTGATCAAAGGTCTGAAAACACTTAGCAAGCAATGGATGACATCTTTTCAGCTCTACTCAGCTACTTCAAAAGCTTCAGCTTTGCCATTAAGGCAAAACAGATGATTCAAAGAGTTACTTTGAATTTTTAAAAAGTGATAACTTAGTTAGCCAATCAATTTCAAATAGGATCTGCATTAAAGAAGTGGCAACTTGTTTATTTTCTATTGCCACAAAACACAATCTGATTTGACTACAGGAAAGCAGTGGCTTTTTCTATAGTATTTGGTTACAGTCTTTCAATTGAAGATAACTGGGGGAGAGTAGAATCTTGTAAAATGTTGAAATACTATGATTTCTTCATGCTAAACTTGAACATGTTTAATACTTACCAAAAGGTTAAATGGCATTTGAAAGGAAATCGAGTGATTCAAGCTTGCAGAATAAGGCTTAATTTTTGGTTGTTTTGCTTCTGTAGAATAAAATAATGTCTGCAGTCAACATGGTTATTTTAAAGTATGTTTACTGAGCTTTTTTGGTGAAACAGTCTTCATTACCTCTCTCTCACTATGGGCCTGAGTTTGGTGTTTCTGTTTGCTTTTGTAGGAGAATGTTTCAATCTACTTGCAGTAATTTTGTTTGCCTCACAGCTGGATGCTCCAAGAAGATGTAATTGTATTTACTGTGTGACTCCCGTGGCAGACTTTCTTAAGTAAATATACTGTTTTGAAAACAATCAAGATTTTTATGCAGAGTATTTAATTTGTGTAATATCATTGATTTTTACAGTTAGAAAGAACTAGTCATTCCCTGATCAGACCTTCTCTAATTATCCTAAAATTCCATTCAGTTATTCATTCATTATCACTATTGGGTAGAGGTGAAATAAACCCTTTTATAAAGGGTTTATATAAGGTTTTATAAAA
>JAOTQP010001624.1:40096-55424 GCA_026413545.1 Cichladusa arquata
AAGAAAAATGGTCAATTAGAAATACTGTTATTATGTTGACATCCCTGAAATTGAAGGTGAAATGTTCTTATTCAATCCATTACCTAAGAATTTTAATAGTGTATCTGGCTTGCATAAAGGCTTTCCCTCTACCATTTTGCCTTAGGAGTGAAAAAAATAAAATATATTCGTTAGCTAATTATAGAAGATGGGCAAGCCTCTGAGTGGAAGATGACCCTTGAACTGTTTCTTCTGGTGTCTATCTCAAAATTCATGTCCTATCTTCCAAGCCAATAGATAGCCATATCTCTCTCTCAGACTGGGAGTAAGGGTGATGAACAGCACATCCTTCTTTATCTGGGATCCAGGTTCAATGCTGTGCACCATCTTATTCTGCAAAAACAAATTCCGTAATTAAATGTTGATGATGCAAACTACATGGGTCAAGCCTTCTTTAAAACAATGAAGGGCCTTGAAGAGGCAGCATAGGACATAGAAGGCTGACAGTAATTAGTGAAAGGATGACAGACACAGTAGAAAGAAATCTGATCAAAGTGAATATAGCATCTTCCACATCCGTGTTTCTAGCTCAAGACACTTCTGTTCTTTACAAAAGAGCTGATAAATAATATGGGCAACACATAGAAGGGTACGCTGTGTTGTCTAGGGGAAAAAGGAATTGTGATAAATAGTCCCCATGCAGTTCCAACGTTCAGCATCCCATTGCATTCAGAGAGCACTCAAATACCAGCAGAGGTCACTTGGCCTGACAGCTGCAGTCAATGAGAATATTTCCTCCAACACTACAGGTGAAGACCTCTACATATTGCTATATGGTTCTCCTTAGGATTCTTTTTCACATTGTGAACACTCATCACATTGTGAAAGACACATCAGAGATCTGTAATGTTCAGCAAAAAACAAAGGTTTATACAGGCTTATTCACCTATACTTGGGGTTGCAACTGACTAAATAGAAATGGAAAATATCTCTAGGTCTAGTAAAATATGGTTTGAAAATTGTTCCTGAAAATTACATCCGAGAACTTTTGTGGATTCAAAGATATTTTGATTGCCTGGTGATTAAATACACCTGTGTGAATGAGTAGAGTGTTTTTGGAGGTTCATCTGCCATGGTCTGTTTGAAAAACACTAGTGGCATATTTATATTTTTCTGTTTCCTGCATTCCATTTCCATTATCTCAAATTCTCAAATTGCTTAGCTCAAATTCAGCAAGATTACCAGCACAATACTCACCATTTCATCATTTGATCCATCATTTCTTATGACTGTTGATTTTCCTGGAAAAACAGTATTTGTGATAGCATCTCTGGACTTTGTTCTTTATCTCAGACCTCTGCCTTGTTCTTTTTAGAGCAGATGATTAGAATTACTTCCACTTAAATGATCTGTTAAGGGCCACATGACCCAGTCCTAAAACCCCAACTGCATTTTACCCTCCAGTGTGATGTGGCATGGTAATTTATTCCTCCCTTCAGAAAGTTGTGACCAAGGGTAATATAGTTGTCCAAGAAGTCATCTTAAAATAGATATTCAATTTTAAACAGGGGGAGGAATTCTAAAAAAATATTTTTAAAATTACAAAACGTGTCACTTTGCTGAATGCTTGGTTAGGCGCTAAATTTTCAAGAGTTCTTTCAAGTCTAGGGTCATCTTATTGTACTGTTAGCTTCCCTTTTCTCTTTTAAACCTAACTGAAATTTCTTCTCCTTTATATTCTTGGATTTGTAACTGAACTTGTTGAGCACAGCAGGGAGTTGTAATAAAAGCACCAAATTGAAGAGCTCTTGTGCTGTGTCTGAAGTGTCTGCTAAGGAGTGTTTCAATTCTCACTCTTTCTGGTCACATTCCCTGACAATCCAGTTATTGAATTAAATCACTTCATGAATACATATTCATGGATCAAACAGCTCAATAACTAATCCAATGTATAATATTCCTAAATTACTTCAATCAAGTCCAAATCTGTTACATAGACGATTTCCACCTCTGACGTATTTTGTCTAATGTGTAAGATTTTGAAAAGGATCATTTGCCTTCTATTACAGTACATCATACTAAATCATCTTGATCTGCTCATTAAATGAAGATGATACATATTATGTGGAATTGCCTTGGATTGCTCAGTCATTGAAGGTATCTGTCACAAACAAGAAAATGCACATACACACACACAGAGCCATGGGAACCACCTCTTGTGGCGAGTCCTGTGCGGGGAAGGAGGAAAATATAGCATGATACCATCTGTGGTAATGCATGTCATACCTCAGCCACTCACCAAAAATATGGTATCACAGACCTCTATGAAGAGTCAAGTGTGCTTGGAGTCACAGTCGGGAGATTAGTTCTCAGGCTGCCTACTAAACTGCCTCTTATAAAATAACCCTCACCAGATGTCGTGCCTGAGATGAGGGAAGGAGTAAATCCTGGAATAATTCAAATCAATGGCAAAATTCTCATAAACCTTGAAGAGGCCAGGATTTCAAAGGGGGGATTTTAATTCATTGGAGAGAGCATCAGTGCCTACAAAATCACTTCTGGGTGTATCTGTTTTGGCAGTTTCTGCCCTGAGATATTCCCAGCATTTTGATATAAAACAAGCCATAACAAAACCTGAGTGGATTAGAGGACAAAGGAGCATTTACTGTAATAGCTCCTTAAATATTTTGTGGTTTAAATGTGAAAATTGCTCATGAAAATATTCTTAAAAATCTTGAATTTTTTACTGTTGCCGTTCAATGACTGGCCACACATTAAATAACTTCTTAAAAAGAGCATAACAAAAAATTAAAGATAAGAATGTACTAGAAGGGAAACATTCAGAAGAACAGGTAGCTAGAACAGTGTGTCGGGCCTCACCATAACATAGATCAAATGAAGCAGGAAAAATTACTGCTCAGAGGGTGGAAAAATATGAAGAATGAGAGAAAATAGGAGGTTTGAACACAGAGGAAGAGACAGATAGTTGGGTCAGCAAGTGCTATCTTGGCTGGTTACATCTCCAGCTCTGTGACTCAGCAACAATGATGTTTGTGACTTGGTGGATGCCAAAAAAGCCCTTAGTCTATGGTCACCTTTTACTAACGCTTTGGGTGAGCTATTGATTTCCTGTACACAAATCCAAGAGGCTATCAGGAAGAGAATGTAAATAAAGACACATAGAAACAAAAAGGAAAACAGCAGAAAATCCTACAGATGTGGGACATGCTTCAGTTTTTGCTGCCCATTTCCTTGCACGTAGCTGTGTACAGTCTTCTGTTTAAAATGCAGTTACTGTGTTATTGATTTTCTAGATATGTTTTTAAAAGCATTTGGGATTGGGCAATTAGTTACTGCTTAATGTAGAATGTCAAAACAGAGCTATCGACCCACCTAATTGATCAATATGTTCATTATTTCCTCCACATGGCTTGATGTGGACCTAGGCCAAAAGAACAGAGGAAAGAAAAGTTAGTTGGATTTTGTGATAAGTATTATACAACAGAAAATTAAGGAAAGATGTTTTAATGTTGAAAGGAAAGAGTTTGGGGATAAAAGCAATTTTCCAGTAATTGCTACTTTGTTGAAATAAGCAGTCAAAGGAGAATTTCACAACAGGGCAACAAAACAAATTCAAATACTGAGCTGTGTACTCAGTGAAGTGAATTTATTACAACCAGGACAAACCCTATGCCTTTGACAATGTTATGAGAACATATTGATATATCGTTAATGACTCCATTCTAAAGCAAAACATAGAATAATAATTATTAAATTAGAGAATCATCTCTGAACCAGAAGTCCAAAATGGTGGACTTCATCTGGAACTAGTAAAAATTTGGAGAAACTATATCTGAGTGAAAAAAGGATATGTTTCTAGAAACTCTTTTGGCCTCTTCATTTCTGAAATGAAGGGCTGCTGCCTCAGTCACATAAATAGAAGGCCGGGCTCAACCTCAAGTGCCACATCACAGGACCACTGATACACAGAGATAGGGAAGGATTTCTGAAGATTGTAGGGTCCAAATAATTACTGAAGCAGAATCATCTACAGTAGACTGATCAGAATCACCTCCAGTTCGATTTGAATTTTTTCAAGGATAGAGGCCCACAAACTTCCTGGTCAAATTATTCCCACTTTTTTATTTGCCTCCCCTTAGCAGCCTCCAGGAAAGATGTTTTACAGGTTGCTCCCTGCTGCATTTCTCCTACGCTGTAAACTACATATGCAGCTGAAACATCCTGGAACCTCTCTTCAAGGTGCAGAAACTAGTCTCAGTCTTCTGCTGTACTGATGCAGTAGGAGATACACATCTAAATTCAGGAAACTTTTCAGCTTGATCCTGCTTTCTGTTCCAGTCTCCATTTAAAACCAACCAAACAAACAGATACAAGACAAAAAAACTTCACAAAATCACAAGCCCTCATTGTTCTGAAAAAATATGCTCCACAATTTCTCACTGGGACATGTTGTTTTGTGCATGTTGACATATAAAGGGAATAACCACAACAACCATTAGAAGTCCCAGGGTCTTTTTTTTTCTGAAGACTTCTTGTTCCCAAAACATTAGAGATAGGCAGATGTTTTACTAGAAGGCCAAACAAAATACCAAAGAAAATGATTAATTAAATAATGATGAATATAGTTCACAAACTGTAACTCATTAATAATGATTACAGCAAATTCTAACTACAAACATTCTACAAACAATCACTTAAAACAAATCTGTAGCACAGGAGGCAATTCAAAGAAACTGGAACTACAACAGCTGGAGAAAACACAGGAGGTGCCAAAGACTTTTCTGTTAACTGCATACTGTCACTAGAATAAAAATGAATATCAAGGGACGAGAAACACCCAGGTTAGATGCATGGTATTAAATTGGATGTTGGGGAGTTAATTCTTTTTTCATTTTACCAGTGGAAGAATGATGTGGCTGGTGGTGTTTGTCCAGTGCAAGTAATTTTAATGCAGTGATAAATATAGGGCAGACTAAGAAAGGCTAGAAAATCTGGGCAAGTTTAAAAAACTCAAGTTAAAGAGGCCTCTGAAATTCAACCCAGAGAACTTCAGGTGAAGCCAAATGAGTTTCTGAACCATTAGTTATCAACTTCAAGTATTTGTGAAGGACAGATAAAATCTCTAAGGACAAGAGAAAGTCAAATGCAGTACCAACTATTAAGTACAAGAGTATGACCTGGGGAAGTACAGGCTCCTCAGAATAACTTAAACACATGAAAGATACTAAAACATGTGATTGCGTAGTCAATTCATTAGCACCTAGAGGAGAACAAACGAGATAAAATACTTCCAACATTGATTTGTCAAGAGCATATCCCATCAGACTGATCTTTGAGGAGGTAAGTAGCAAGCAAATAAAGAATAGCAGAAGTTTTATATATGGCCGTTATTAAGACTTACATAGTGTTGGGCCTGATGTTCTTTTTAGTAAGTAGACTACAGTAAAGAAGATATCACCACATTGGGCACAGCTGGTTGTTCTATAACACAAAGACAAATACAGAGACAAAGACAAAGACAATGACAAAGACAAAGACAAAGACAAAGACATAATAATAATAATAAAAATGATAATAATAATGATAATAATAATAATAAAAATAAATTAATATTAGCCATTTCCCAGCTTGCTTTAGGGAACCTTATACGTCTCTGCAGAGCTTGCTTCATTCACCATTTTCATTAGTGGATTGGATTAAACAATGTACCTAGAATTCATGGATGATACTGAGCCAGGATGAATGATAGTGAAAGATCAATGACAAAAATTATTAATATACTGAATTGATGATCTGAAATTAAAGATGTAAACCAAAGGAAAAAAGTGTTCCTCATCATTTTGATGAGGAAGAGAAATGAAGAGATTAAGTAGCAAGCTGCAATACCACAGAAAATGGTTATGAGTTACAGCTGATGTCAAACTCAATCTGAGTCAGTGCTTTGATGTTGCTGGGAGAAGAGGGCAAGTCACGTTTTGCAATATACTGGTAGAAGGTCATGTGTGGGACGTTGGATGGAGCTACTGCTTCCTGTGCATCATCTGGTAGATCTCAGCTAGGTAAACACATTTCATTTAAGGCATTATCTTCTGGAAATTTATAAGAAGGATTTAAGTGATATCAGAGGAGACAAATAAGAAGATGAAGAGGTCTGCAAGACATTAACACTGTGCAAAAGTTGAAGCATCTGTTATTTTCTTAGGCTGACAAAGTGTAACTGAAGAAGAGAACCTGATAGAAGTGTTCCACAATATGAATTTTTGCTAAAAATATTTGTTCGCTACCCATTGGTTTTACTTGAAACAAAGAAGATTTTCCTCTTTGAAGAATTGTTTCTGAGAAACAATTCACACTGTAAGAGGTAGAGGGAAACACAGAGCATCTTAGCAGCCCGAGTCGCTTCAGTAGAAGATACTAAGTGGCTGTTGTTTGCGATTGTCCAGGCCATTAGCCCAGAGAAAATGGACTTCAAGAAGTCAGTCATTTATTCCCCAAGGTTCGCTATGGGCATTCCATTTTTGAAAAGGAACAACTGAACAAATTCCATTTCACACTGTATCTGAGGAGCCTACATTCACTTCTGCTGTCACAAGCCAATGCTTGAGGGGTCAGAGAGCTTCCTGGGAGTATGGTGGGCAGCCACAGGCAGTGGGCAAATTGAGCAGAGCAAGAGCTGGCATCCATCACATTCATTGCTTGCACAGCCTCTCCCTGCCATGCCCATCCTACTGATCCTTTTACCACAGAGAAATGTTACCAGATCAGTAAACAAGAATTATAAAATAGGATAGATAGCACTTTGATATTTTTATTCAGCTTCCGAATATTTTCATCTGTCATATCAATGGCCAAATCAAAAGAAGCAGGAGTCATTCTGGATGCTATATAGCATGGTATAGTGTGGTATAGGGAAGGTATGCCCCTCAGAGTGCTGAGAATGGAGATTTTACTGAGCAATTTAGCTACAGCTGCAGCTTTTCCAGCTGAATGCTGAATGATGGAAGAGGCCTGTGTGTTCAGAAAATGTGGCAGTTTTTCAATACTAGGTGATTGCATGGTTAGATGTGCATTCCACCCACAAGATACTTTTCTCTTTACACTTGTATGGTGCACTTCTTCAGTTAATTGCACACCTGCGTATACAATACAGGAGGGGAAATACAAAATACATTTCGATTCATTTTCACTTAATAAGTTGTTTTATTAAAATTGCCCACAATATTTTCTTTGATTTTTCAAGACATTTTAAGGAATAACTATCTGTGTGAGGGAAATATTTGAAGATTTGTTTCTTTGTGTTTCACATATCAGATGTGAAGATATTAAGAAGGCAAGAGAAAAGAGCATGGTAGAATGATGTATCTCAGAACAAATGAAAATGAACAATGCTCTCCAGTTACAGTTTCATCTCCTTTTGTATAGACAGTTATGATATTAAGAATCATTCATCACTCATCATGTTTCTCCAGCATTAAAATGAAGATGACTGTGATAATTTTTGCCATTTCCTCCTGGAGTAAAGTAAAGATACATGCTAATAATGCTACCAATGGAAAAATAACCCATTTAGCTGAGTGCTGTTTAAGAGATTGTATTCACAACTTCTTTCATTTCACACAAATTAAACCAGTAATGATCCTTTATGGATGATCAAGTATCTGCTATATTCTGCCATTTGTAGGGAGATTGCAGCCTGGCTTTGAACTATTTTGTCAGTGATTTTCACTTTCTGTACCTTGAACTGATAAAAATGGTTGATAAATACTGATCTATTTCACACTGAGTCTGAATTTCTAAAAATACAAAACTAAGGAACAACCCCTCAGCTCAGTAGAGGACACAAATCCCAAAGATACGATACACTAGCCAAGGTAATTATACCTAGCAGTCCACAACAGGGTTATTGGCATAATTAGCTTTGTAAAAAACAGTTCCAGATTTTAGTAGAGGAACAGTTTCTACTGCTGTACTTGTTTTTCCAACTATGCCACCAGGCGTGCTGTGGTTCAGTGCATCTTGGTAAGACCCCAGAGAGCAGAAGGAGATTAAATGCTTAGGGCTCTTTGTTTTGTCCCAGGTGATTGGAGAACTGCAATAAAGTTTGATTTTAAAAGATGAACCAAGCAGAATCCAGAGCAACCACCACCACATACCTGTGAAGACCAAACATCCTACCCTTAAAGGGAATTACTATGGTTCAAATCTGGCCCTGGTTCAAATCTGACCCTGGCAGCACCTCCTACTCTGTGCCGTGATTTGTGTCTCCCAGGGTCCGTTTTTTGCAAGTTCCCTGTGTCATGCTACTTTGAGCCATCAGCACACGCTGGGCTCCAGGCACACACAGGCTTTGAGGTCTGTGCATGACTGCAGTCTGAGGAGGACTCCTACCAGTGGAGTCTTCTCCAGCGCCTCCACACTCAGGATGTTCCTTGAGTCTGGAGAATGGCCCGTCTTGTTCATCGAAGGGCTTGTGGACTGTCATGCTGGGACTGACGAGCAAAGGTTTAGAGCAACTTAAAAGGATTTAAACTGGCTACTTTTTTTTAGTGAAATTACAGGGCTAAACGTTCCCTCCTTTAATGGAAGAGCATTGAAAAAAAATAGTTCTTTTGAGAAGTGAAGAAGTGTGACATGATATTTGGGGTTTTGTTTTCTATGTCAGTTGTGGGCTCATGCACTGTTTGGAACTAATTTAAGGAAATAATTCACAGCCATTCTAATGGCTGACTGTCTGTACTGCAGTGAGGGGGCTGGGGGTCACCTCTGCTGTTCTCCTTATTGCCTGTGGGAAACTGGAGTGATCATAGTAAGAATAAAAATTCCATGCTGACTTGGTTTTTTGTGTTTCTTTTATATTCAACAACAGCTAAAATGTTAAGATCTATTTCAGGATATTAAATGAAACAAATAATGCAACTTCATCACCCAGTCACTTTTGAGCATACCACATTTCCCAATAACCAAGAAAATGGGATTAGAGCAGTGGATTTATGTAACTGCAATAAGGCATAATAATACCTGAGGAAACATGGGAAGGGGAAAATGAATTCAGATAAAATATATTAATAGGGACTAAAATTGAACCAGATCACTATGAAGACACTCAAGCCTCAGTGATACAGTTGAAACCTATTTCATTAATTTCTGGCTGAAATTCACATATCCTCCAGAAAGGTGAGGGTTGAAAAAATTCAGTGCTTGTATCAGGAGAGCTGAGAATTAGATAATTTGGGGCAGCCGTAAAAGTTGCTTTTATATTAGACTCAGCTTCTGGGATGTGTCTCTATTTTCCTTCATACATGTGCAACAGATTCAAATACCTGTGGTGTGGGAGGTCTGCAGAATTAACCCCTCAGGCTCTGAGATGCTCTTCTCATCCAAGGTTTCCATACATGGTTTTTCACCTTCCATTGTTGCCAGGTAGGGGATGAAATACAGGCCAGGGATGGTCCCTGCCAGTCCAAGGGTCAGTGGGGCTTGTGGCCATTTATTTAGACACACCAATGAAATGATCCTGGCAAAGTTCTGGGGCAAAAAAAGAAGAAATTGTTACGTCTCCCCATTTGCGTATCAGATGAAACTAAACTAGTAGCATAAAGGCCCACCAATATCCAGATATTCATGCTGAAGACTATTGGGGTGAGAAGGGAGTTGAGAAAAATCCAAAGCACATGGGGAAAGTCACTTGGGCACTTGTGGAAATGCTAAGGGAAGTCCATGCCAGAAACCATCACTTCTTTATATCTTTGTCAGCAGCACAGACAGTGGGATTGAGTGTGCCCTCAGCAAGATTGATGTGTGGCGTGGTTGACACACTGGAGGGGATGGATGCTATCCTGAGGGACCTTGACAGGCTTGAGAGTTGGGTCTGAGCAACCCTCATGAAGTTCAACAAGGCCAAGTGCAGGATCCTGCAGCAGGGTCAGGGCAATCCCAAGCCAGGCTGGGGAGAGAATGGGTCAAGACTAGCCCTGAAGAGAACTTAAGGCTGTTTGTGGATGAAAAGCTCAATATGACCCAGGCATGGGCACTCCCAGCCCAGAAAGCCAAATGTGTCCTGGGCTGCATCCAGAGCAGCGTGGGCAGCAGGAGAGGGAGGGGATTCTGCCCCTCTGCTCTGCTCTGTGAGACCCCAGCTGGAACCCTGCATCCAGCTCTGGTGCCTCCAACATAACTAATACACAGAACTAGTTGGAACTAGTCCAGAGGAGGCTTTATCAGAGGGCTGGAGCACCTCTTCTGTGAAGATAGGCTGAGAGAGTTGGGACCGTTCCACCTGGAGAAGAGAAGGCTCTAGGAATACCTTAGAGTGGCCTTCCAGTATGTAAGGAAGACTTGCAAGAAGGTTGGGGAGAGACTTCTTACATGGGGATGTACTGATATGACAAGGGCTAACAGCTTTAACCTGAAGGAAAGTATGTTTGGATTAAATATTAGGAAGTAATTCTGTACTGTGAGGGGGGTGAGGCACTGGAACAGATTGCCCAGAGAGGCTGGAGACTTCTCATCACTGGAAATGGTCAGGGGCTGGACAGGGGCTCTGAGTCACTTGGTCTAGTGGGACATGTCCCTGTCCACGGCAGGGGGCTGGAACTATGAGATCTTTGTGCTGCCATCCAACCCAAACCATGCTATGGCTCTGTGACTCCTTCCCCCACCCTCACCTGAGGCTGTGGTCCCTACCTGCCCTCGAAGCCCCCGTGAGCCCTTGACTGCATCAAGTGCTCCACTTGAAGCAAAACTAAGTAGGAGAGGAGTTTTTAAAGACATCACTCGATTTCAGAGCTATATATAGTGCACCAGCTTATGTGCAAAAGCAGACTGGAAGAGAAGGAAAACAGAAATGAAGTCGAGGGAAGGTAACTTGAAAATTGCTAGTGAGTCTTTTGGTGTGAAAATTTGTGTATGGGTTCAATCTATATGCTTACATATACAGGTATAATTGTACACACACACCCCTTCTCGTAATACAACTTAAATTTTTAAAAATCAGAATTGAACTCTTAATATTTTCTGCCCNNNGCCCAAAATAGCCAGTGGAATAGCCAGTATTTCTTAGTCTGAGAGAATGAAAAAAAAAATAATTTTTCTGAAGGCACCATTCTAATTCTTTATCTGTTTTAGCAGAAATTCCATTTATTTGGATATAAAAAATGGGCATGTCTTCTACCTGAAGTTAATCTTGCTTCAAGATATATTAGCTGTGAATGAAAATTTCTATATACACTTTTCTGTGATGCAGAACACTTTATAAGAGATATGTAAGTTATTTAAATTTCCATTGTGTAGCTGTATAATATAATTTACTAAATGTCTGAAATTGGAAGTTTTGCTACTGACTCCAACAAAAGAAATATTTTAGCCAGCGATTATTTTCATTTATTTACTTTATAAGGCCTAAATTTTTTATTAAAAGCAAGGACTAAAATCCTTTGAGATTTACTGCAGTCCTACAGTGTTTAAATAAATTTTGAAATCATACTTACTGTCTTCCAAATAGCAAAAACCAATTTTCTTCTATAAGATTTATCATAGGTGAATATAACATATACATAAATAGCATATTGTATGTGTCAATATATATGGCATTTGACTAGCAAGTTTCATGTAACTTCACCTTCCCTTTCAAAAAATGCAGTAAATTAGTTTGCTTCCATTACCTTAATTTGCACCGGTCATTTTAAAATATATTTGAATCTGGATAATGGTAGACAATAAGAAATGTATGCCACTTGGCACCAGCAGAGGAATTTTCTCTTAAGTAATGAGACAGAACAGATGATCAAGATGCCTCTATATATACAGGTTGTGTCTTATGTATGTACTTATATGTATGTACATGTACACAAAGTTAAAGATATACGCAAAGTTAAGGCATGTAGAGGTAAATACTTTTTGTATTAAAAAAACCTGTAGATGCATAGAGGGAACATCAATGATGAGGAAAAAATAAGCCAGGTTGTGAAATTCAGGTGAAAAGATCCTACATTATTTTCGCAGTTACCCCAGCACATTTTGCTGGAAGGTCAGTTCCTCCTCTCTCTCTGCCTGTCTGCCCAAACTCATCCATGATCTTGATTTGAGTGCTATTGCATATCATTTTGTAATACCAAATGAAAGGACAATACCAGTTCTCCATCTCTCTCCAGGAAGGCTGATGTTTTTTAGACTAATATCTTCTTGAGAAATCTCATGGGGAAACCAACAGGAAACACTACACTATTTTGAGGTAGATATAACTACCTGGTTATTTTGAAATAAAAACCATTCCTTTGAAAAAAGTATCTGTCAAATAAAGTTGATGAATTGCCTGTGAGTGGGAAACCTTGGCAAAAAGGGATACATTTCATTTAGAAAATACATTGATTTATTTAGAAAGCAAACTGACCCTGGAAGGATCAACAGATCAGCACCCTGAATCAATCTTGCCACACTACTTAAAAAATTGTCCATTATTTCAGAAAACATATGATATTACTTCCTCCAACTTCTAAGTCCAACAACCCACCATGAAGGGGAAAGCTGCTTTTCTGGACATACCATTTTCTAAGCAGCCCTCATGTTCATCACTAAAGTCTTATGCTGCTTTTAGGGAGGTGTTGACCTAAAGGCAGACAAACTCCTGTGTGTCTGGAGTAGAACTACATCTCTGACTCCCACTAAGACTTTAGGCAGATGTGATTCTCACATTTGTATGAATGTGTTATATTCTGGTAGTCCCTGTAAAAAACTTTCTGGGAGATATGTCTGTGTTTTAGTGCCAATGGAGTGGTTTGTGTTAGCACCAGTCTTGAGAAAGGTAGGACACACAAGGAAAAATACAGATGTTGCAGTTGTCTACACTTCTTTATTCTCAACCAAAGAAGATCAGGGCAGGACTACAACATGGCTTTAGAGCAAAAGTAATTTATGTAAGCCCCTGGATTGTGTTTCACATAAACCCTTTTATTTTTCTTCTTTCTTTACCTTAAATGAACATGACCAAATTAACAAAATCTGTGTGGAAGCTTACATTTCAGCCAGAATCCTCAGGCAATGCTAAATCTGGCTCTCTGCTTATGCAGGAGGCAGATGTGTTCCCCTTGTCTCTAAACCCTTGTCCTAGAAAATGCAAATGAGAACCCAAATCAGGTGTCCAGGCCCATCTGTTCCATTTTGCCTCTGACTATTGCTTTTCTAAATTAAATTTTCAGTTCCCAGTCAGAAGTATTCTCTCAAGGATGCAGCAGAGGGTCTGAAGGCAGGGCATGGAGGAGCAGCTGGGGCAAGGCTCACAATGAAGACTCTCCACTTCTTGCCACACCCACGGTTCCTGTCTCTGACCATGTACAGAGGAAATGTGGTCTCCTACCAAGTCACAGACCTTGTTCAACAGCAGAAGCAAAAAACCAACTATGCAGAAACTGTTTCAGTTTAGGACCTGACAAGTTTAACCACTGATTCCCTGGGTCATGGTGCCTTCAGCTTAGCTCATCATCTTTATATTGGTGACTAGGTCAGGAGTCCGCACTTGTCATTTTTTCTCACTATAATAATGCAGTGAAGAGTTCAGGTAAAGTTTTTAGTGCAGGACCTTCTGAACTTGTTAACTTGTCATTTTAACCACTCTAACAACCAGTGTGTGGAAGAACTGCTGCAATGACCTCTATTCTGCCCCTGTTGCATGAATTAACCTACTTAATCACCAGAACACATGTAAATCATTAAAGCTTGACTATCAAATTACAAGAACTATGATATGTCAGTTAGGACAATTTATTTCTTTTACTTTTTAGTTGTTTTTTTTTTTTCCTTTTTCTACTCTGCTCTTATGATAACTCACTGGAGTGTTATGTCCAGCTCTCAATCCCCCAACATAAGGCTAGGGACCTGCTGAAGTGAGTTCAGAGGAGGCTCACAAAGACGATCACAGGACTGGAGCAATTCTCTTGTGAGGGCAGACTGAGACAGTTTGGATTGGGAAAAGCCTGGAAAATAGAAGGCTCTGAGGTAACCTTAGAGCAGCCTTCCATTACATAAAGGGAGATGCAAGAAAGCTGGAGAGGGACTTTTGGCAAGGGCATGTAGTGATAGAACAGAGGGAATGGCCTTAAACTGAAAGAGGGTAGGTTTAGATTAGAAGAAATTTAAACCTAATTCTTAATCTAAGTACGAAATAAACTAAAATGGAATCCTTTACTGTGAGAGTGCTGAGGCCCTGGCCTCAGGTTGCCCAGAGAAGTCGTGGATGCCCCATGCCTGGAGCAGTTCAATGCCAGATTGGATGGGACTCTGAGCAGCCTGAGCTAGTGGGACGTGTTCCTGCCCATGGAGGCAGAAATTAGAGCTGGATGATCTTTTAGGTCCCTTTCAATCCAAACCATTCTGTGGTTCTTTGGTTCTGTGATTTCAACTCAAAACCAGTTCATTTAATTTCAACACATTTCAAGAAGAAGTAAGCTTAAATGGAAATAAATTGCCTTTAATGAAATGCAGCTTGCAAGAGCTGACAGTTCCTGGAGTGTCTCTCAGCTCTTGCTCATGTTTTCCTGACTCTGGGAACCCCCTGCTCAGCTCATTCTAGTGTGCAGCCCCCAGAAATTACTGTAGCCAGCTCTGTTTTTGCTGCTGTCACTGCTGTCACTGTTGTTGCCCCTCACCTCTCTGACTGACATATACACTCATATGTATATAAATAATTATATATGTAATATTTATACACAAAAGGATTTGTACTAGTTTAGTCTTCCATATGCACAGACTTCCAGCTGCACATCCCGAGTGAACACAGCCTTGCTATTTCTGTGAGCAGTACTGAGAAGGCGTTGGTATCCCCTGCAATCTCCTAAGGCGTCTTGTATATTTTGTAGCTTTTAACCTTTCAGCTCTTCCACAGACATATTTTGTATTGCCTCATCATTCAGACTTGATGGGGTGATCTCAGTAGTAGCTAGAAAAAACAGATGAGTGTCCCACATCTGTGGGATGAATTGTATTAGCAGACCTGTTGTGTTCCTCTCTATTCTGAAGTAAAACAGACATCTGTTTTCAATGCTGCTTATACCTGTTACAAAACACAAACAAATAACGGATTGAAATGAATCAACACAGGGCATTTTCAGTGCACAGTTACCATAGTCTTACTATGTAAGTACTTACTAGTTCTTATAGTCTACTGTAAACTAATTTTTTGTGGACACATTTGTGGTAATAATTCTGGCTAAATTGCTACAATGGGGCAAAATATTGCACATTTTGTAAAGTTGCCAGGTGAAATTCTGCATCAGACAAGAAAGGTGGAGAAAGCTATAGAATTAAAAAATCTTTCAGAAACCTGAAAACCTGAAGT
>JAOTQP010001624.1:169924-181523 GCA_026413545.1 Cichladusa arquata
CAAATTCCTGTTGAAAAACACTGTATCTCTATCATGCATAGATTTTTTAAATAAGTGTTCTCTGACATGAACATTTGAGCTGCTAAATTAGAGAACTTTTAATCTTTTGCTAGTCTCCCTGAGGACATGGTCTTTATCTAATGGAACTTGTAGATTATTTCTAATGTTCCATCTGGCTTGCTTGTGTGCTGGCCACAAATGAGGTGATCTTCAGCGACCTTCAGTGTCTGCAACAGCATATTCTCTGCAGCCACATCATCCACTAGTCCACAGACCAAGCACTGGGCAGGCATGAGTTTGAGGCTTTAGTCCTAGATCTGAACAGCCTTTGGCTGCATGCAGGCAGCCAGGCTCATTTGGGTTAAATTTTCAGATCAATTTTTCCCCAACAGCCTTTGGTGGCGCTGCAGGGTAAGAAATATGGAACAGCCCACTTTGCTGTGAACCTCTGGTCTGCAGCACAAGCTGCAGAAAATGTGAGAGGAATGACAAATTGGAGCTTAGGTTTAACAGCTTGTCCTAGCATAATCATTTTATGTTCTAAAGACAAGGGCTGATTAATAGTCTTTTTAAAATTGAAGGCCTTAAAGTAGCAAATATACTGTCTGCTAAAATACTTTTCTGTACAATAATTCAAAATCAGAGTTACAACATAAGAAAAAGCCAATCAAAAAGAATCAAGGCATAAGGATTTCTTATGGAGTAAGAAATTATTTCCTATCATCTGAGAATCTTGCTTCTTCTAACAGAAATTCAGTTTTCTGAAAATGTACTAGGATGGCATCTAGGGGAACAGCAGCTCTCTCCTGATTCATCAGAAGACCAAGCAGACAAATGTAAATGCCCTTAGTTCTCAAAAACACTTAAATTCTTGGCCAGAGAGCCACTTTGGAAAAAGTAGCAGTGTTTGCTCTGCATCTCCAATATCAATAACAATATCTTCTTTGGGATATCTATTGATAAAATTACACAGTAGACATTGAAAGAATAGCCTCATATTTTTAACATAGGAGCAAATGCTACCTATTAACTGTTTATTTTTATGTCAAAAAGTGCAGGCTGATAAAAATGGCACATACATGAGGCCTCTGTTTTTAACTTCCTGGATCATGAATTACCTATTGCTGTGAACTTTATGTATCATCTATTTATTTATAACTGCTCTACTGCCAAATTTCAATTTCCTATGCACATTCCTGAATAGCTGTATGACATAAAGCCTTAATCTGGACCCCAAAGTGTACCATTTTCCAATTCACAGAAGTTTCCATGGCTCACAGTTTTCTTGCTGCAGATTTATAGCTATCTTTCCAAAACACTGAGAGGAGGGAAGAGAAAAGGGGTTAGACTTCAGAAGCTCTTTGACGCCTACAGATAGCAATAGGTGTTGAGTGGGATCTTCCAAATGCTACCAGAAAGCATGTAAGAAAACCATTCCTACTGTAGGATTTATAACCAAACCTTTTAGAATACACTGAAATGTATTGGAAACAATATTTCTTTGGTACAAATCTTGATTTAATGGTACTTCCAAACAGGCAAAGACAAGAGCCCCACATCCCAGTTCAAAAGACAACAGTCATACAATTTGTTTTCCTAGGTGTCAGCTTTTTCCAGTGGCAGTTGTTAATTTAACATTAAGTGCCAGTAACACCTACCTTTTCTGCCCACTTTTGGCTCAGGATCACAATATATGTTCATGGATTTACCTGAGAAATTTGTTAAGATCTCCGTGCTTCATATACTCAAAGACCATGATGAGTGGGTCACCCTCAACACAGACACCATAGAATTTGACAATGTGCTCATGTTGCAGGTTAGTCAGCAGTTCTGCCTCACGGTGGAAGTCCTTGCGGGCATTGTCACTGGCATCCTTCAGTGTCTGGTAGAGAAAATGAAAATATAAGGAAGGAACATGTTCACAGAAGGTAGGAAACATTTGGAATAGCCCTGTAAGGGTAAGATAAGGACACAGTACAGCATAGAGGATGGAGGAAGTACTTTCTTAATAACTCTTTTAGAAATGCAGATGCAATCCTGAAGTGCAATTAAATAAGGCAGTACAATTTCCATTCTCCTGCCACATGTTATCCCAAACAAACACTTCTCTTTTAAGAGAATGTATGAACACTCATGCTTTCACTGTGACAAGTGTTTTCCAAACACAGAACAAATAAACTGATCTCATCCCAAAAATATACCAGTACACAGCTGGTTTGTATCCTTGAGCATTTAACTCAAGCAACCCCTAGTATCCTGCTGATATTTACCTTTCTTGTTAGTTCTTCAAAATAAAGCTCTCCTGGTTTAAAATACATAGTGGTAATATGGATGCATTCTTTATGTACTGCTGATGTAAGTCCCAGTGGTGTGCTGTACATTAGGTAGATTTACATGAGAGTATGTCCCTGGACCAGAATAAGACTGGTTGAGACTTAAAATTCTGTAAATCTACTCACATGACTAGGATTAGGCATATGTGTAAGTAACTGAAGGTCAAATGCTAAAGTGATAGACATGGAGGAAAGCAGATGCACAGAAGAGAATTCTGGGGTGTTGCTGGATCAAATAGGAGGCTTGAATGTTGTATAATCAAATAATACTAATTTAACTGTCACATATAGGCAGTTTCTGATTTCTCCTTATAAACTACATTTTATGAAGAAGAAAACAATTTCATGTACAAAAAAAATCAAGTTCTGACACCAGTTAAATGAGGAATAAGTATAATTGACAATAAACCACTAATAGAATCTGTAGTCAAGAGGTACAGTGGTTGTGCTATACTAATTCAAAAAATATTTCTAAAACCACAAGAGAAAGATGGCAAGTTACCAACATTCACAATTTATTCTTCACAGAAAATGCTGTCTGGGCTCTGTACCTCTGGATTTTGACAATACCTAGATTTAGTAGAATGGAAGATAAGACACAAAATTTGTGGCAATGTTTTAACTAAAAATGCCTTTTTCCTGGCCATCTAGTCACTTTACTTTCTATCTTGAATTAATATATAGACCATGGAACCAATCACACTCACCAGAACAAAAATAGAATAAGTTGTTCTTATTCTACCCAATCATTCTGCCAACAGGGTTTTTAGCTGCAGTAGTCACGGTTTGTTGAAGCTTTTTCTTCAACAGGGACAATTCTGTCCACTTTTCTTGTATTATATGTATGCATGTGTGAAGAAGAGCCTAGAGGATGACTGTTGGAAGAAACACATGCTTTACTTGTGATACCACAATCCTGGGTCTTGAAAAATGAATTGCTACTATAATAAAATTCAGATGGGGGGACAAGGAGTAGGGCAGAACGGACTGCCGTCTTCCAAGTTCAGGGACTTTTCCCTGTGGATTTTAGGCTCTGTGGATCTTAGAGGCAAAAGACATTACTCATGCCTTAGAGTCCCTTCCCTGAGGAATGTACTTATGCATCTTAACATGCCTTCAGGCCCAGAATCCTTTTTCCATAAGCTTTACCAATGATGCAAAAAGGACATTGCCTCATCAAGGCTTCTCTAGCCAAGATGTGCTAGTATACACAGCGGTATAATGGATATCAAATTTGCTTCCCACTATGGTCTACACACAATCACATCTGAACAGAGTGAGGGCTGGACTTGAAATGTTTTCCAATATTCCAGGCTCTGGGATGATGCTTTAACATGATACAGGCACCAACCCAAAGTCCAGTGTGTGCTATATATACTGAAATCACTGGCAATAATTCTGTTGTCATTTGAGTTTCTTCTGGTGGTTTCATATATGAAGTGATTGGACTGTAATTCTTCTCAACAACAGAATTAGAATAACAATTAATACAAGACACAATTTAAAATAATAGCAATCTGGGAAGAAGCTGACAGGGAGAAGCAGAGGCTGATCATCTTTCCAGCAGGCTCTTTCCCTGGAAAGACAGTAAAAATGCTGACAGCTCTGTCCTGTGAGGATGGCATATTGTATATTTGAGAAGATGCTTTTTATCTCACAGAAACAGAAAAATTATCATATGACAGAGCAGTTGCCATGGCAATACCACATTTTCTGTCAAACAGCAAAATGCAGAAAACTCTAAAACTCAGGTGTAACTCAGGCAGGGTTTCTACTACCATGGGTTGACTAGAATTTCTGTCACCCACCACTGCAAAATCTCCTTTTCATTATTTCATGTAGTGCACAAAATAAGCACAATGCATGAGAGAGCTGGCACAGTCAGGCAAGGAGGAGACTGGATGGTAAAAAAATTTATAAGTACGCAGAATTTACATAGAATTGACATTGACTAATGCATTTAGCTTGTTCTCAGTACAAGAAAAAAAAAGAAAAAACCAAAATAAAACCCTAAGAGCACAAAGAGAGGAAAGACATATTAATTATTATTATCATTACTGACTAGTGTGCCAAAGCTCTGCATACAAAGCACTTTCACCAGTCGACAGGAGGCTTTCTCAAATAGGATCTGGGATTCAATCACGTGCTTTCCAGCCACTCAGGCCCACGGTTAAAGAGGAGGGACGAGCTTCCTTGGGAAACAGAGGCTCTTACAGGCTGCCAAATTCATCCTTGTCACAGCCAGACCACCACCTCACACTTACTGTCTTCCAGAGAGTCCTTGTCCAGGTATCAGCACTCTGTGTGGTCTGTGCTGCCCTGAGCTCTGCAGCGAGTGTGAGCTCTGACACCACTCTGTCAGAGCAGCAGGAGGAGGATGGGACTGCTGTCACCAACGTCAGCCAAACTCTCAGCTACATGACTACTACTATTACTACTTTTTACTGTTTCAGCCTTCCCCTACAAAATAATTGCTACTGCTTCCCATCAACGTACAAGGTCTGACTGCTAGGTGTTCTCAAGAAATGAAGTTTGGTTTCGAGCCTTCTCAGAACTGAAGGTCTGAAGAATTGGAAACCTTTGGTTTTCCTGTCCAGGTGCCATGGAAATGTTCTTGATCTCACACACACAGCAGTCTGCTAGCTGAGCAAAACCTCCCAGGGGAGCCAGAGGCAGCTGCTAGCCTGTGCCTTGTCAGCCTCACCTCCCGCTCTGGAGAGGCTACACTAGTGTGAGACTATGCCTGGGGATCCAGTCCTGTGAGGAGACAGTACTGAGCCAGGCCTGAACAAACACAGCAAAACGGGCCCTCAAGAAAACAGTAATTTTTCCCTCCTTTACCCTTTGTTTTCTAAAAGTTCCTGCAGCAAATGGTGTCCTGATATGATGTGCTATGGGGGCAATGCTAGTACAATGTCCAGGTGTTGTCCTATGGAAATTTCTAAATTTCCAATTAATTTGAAATAAAATTTCCATGTTTTTAAAAAATTCTCTGACTTTTTTGAAATTTGGAAATTATTTCCAAATACTCTGTGTTGCCCCCAAAAAGCCCACACTAATCAAAAGCAATTTAAACAAATTGTCTTTCTCCTCTTTAAGGGAGCAAAAGCTCAAACTCTTTGGTGTTTTATGTTAGGCCTGATCTTTTTTATCTTCCCAGATTTTTCTGGGCCTTTTAGCTCCTAAATAATTTGCTGCAGCAACGTCAGCATTTTGGATACCAGCTGGCTGATAAGAAGGGAACATGTTGA
This sequence comes from Cichladusa arquata, assembly GCA_026413545.1. Lineage (NCBI taxonomy): Eukaryota > Metazoa > Chordata > Aves > Passeriformes > Muscicapidae > Cichladusa > Cichladusa arquata. The sequence goes on from JAOTQP010001624.1 coordinate 175,509, forward strand.
GTTAGAAGGAGGGATGCTCAGGGCCAGGCATGAGCCATGAAGTTTTCTAGCAACTGGCAGGCACAGGGAGCTGGCAAGGACCACCAGCCAACCTGACCCCCATTGTTCAGGTGAGGCTGTGCTTGCTTTCTGCTGAAATCTCCCTGACACCACCTTACTCTTCAGCAAGCAGCTATTTCCCCTAGGCTCACCAAATCTATTCTATAGTGACGGGTGTGTTCTGGTTTTACCCACGGAGCTGAAGCACTCTAAAGCCCTTGTTATGTGTCAGGAGGAGCTGCTCATTGCTACCAGCATCTGAGTCTGCTCCTCTATGACTAAAACTGCCAAATCCCGGGCTCAGGGATGGAGTCCACACACAGTCCTGCACTGAAGTGCAGGATAGCTCTCTGCAGGGCAGGGGAAGCTCCATCCCTTGACCTCCACTGTGACTCAGGGATACCTGTTATCTGTGGTTGGTAACCACAGTGAAAGAGGCAAGCATCAGGCAATTAACCCCTCAGTTATATGAGGATGAATCCAGTGGTTCAGTTCACCAAAAACTTCGCTCTGTGACAACAGCCAGAGTCACATCTTTAAGAGTCAATGACAGAAATATAAAATGGGAATAACCTGTTCCCAGAGGTAACTTCCCATAGCTGCCTGCAAGATTCTTATTAAAGACACTATAAGGAGAGGATTTTGTAAAAAAACCTCAAAAACCGAAACCCAAAAAAGTATAACAACTTGCCCAGAAAATGGATAGATTTATCATCTGGGTCTGTGGAGATATATGTACCTTTAAAGGTTGAATGCTCTTCCTTTTGATTTACACTGAGAATGAGCAGCAGAGAGAAAGTGCAGTGCAGCATTTAACAGCAGAGGTGCTAGGCTCCATTTGGAGAGGACTTTCAAAAGGAGCAAGTGAATGGAAACACTTTTATTTTGCTATCAAGCAGCTCCCCAAAGTGATAGAGGAAAGATCATTTCCATTATAGCTTCACCAAAATACAACAAAAAAATTCATTCAGATCTAGTTTTTCCATCTCCTGTCTCTTGCTTTCTCCTGTCTAGGTTATATCCCTTCAGGGCTTAATTTTTTCTCACCAGTCAACATGACTGAACTACTATTGAGTAGCAAAAAGCTTATAACCCTGGCAAACCCAAAACTCTGCTATTTTTGATGGAGCACTCTACAAGACTGTCCTCCTTTTGCGTTCTTCCACTGTCAGATTCAAGACTCTACTTCTTGCTACCAAATACAAAAATATGATCTATGTGATTTCTTTTACTGCATGGTTTTATCCAAAATGCACACATGGTTGCCTAATTGTGACCTGTCAGACGAAATTATTTTCTGGTCACTTGGCACAGCCCAAATTCTAGACATCTATTCCCCCTGCACTTAATGAGATATTTCAAATGCTGGATACCTTGTTTAACTTTTGGCAAAACACTGATGGAGATAAGAGATTGGTTTCAAGGAAAGTCTTCAAACCCTGAGAGTGTAGTTTCTAGCTACATCCACAGCTAAAGTCAACAGCTAACCTCAGCTCTTGAATTTTGCTGGGCAAAAAGGGCTTCGAGGCAGGCTTGATCTCCAAGCTATATTAATGAAAATTACCCACAGACAGTTTCAGTTGCTGACTGAAAGAATGGCACAGTCCTGAAACAAAAAGGTGTTCATTGCCTAGCAATTATACATATGACCTATTCACTTAGCTAGTAACAGATTATTTTTTAGACACATATAAATATCGCATACATTTTTAATGACCTAGACATTATTTTTCACCATTGTACTTCAGATAGACTATAAAAGATTTTGCCCCCTCGTGATACAATCTGTTTCCTCCCTTTTCCTTATGAGATTTAGTTCACATTTTATAATCCACAGCAAAATCAAATACCAAATTCTCTAAACACTCCATTAACCTTGTGAACTCTTCTACATGTATCAGAGCAGTTACACTGGATTATAGAATAGGCAAACATGATCATTTACAAATAAAACAGCACTAGTTACAACCATGAATTAATAATGGTAACCCTAGACTCTTTTACCTTCACTGCCACCAAGATCTTGCCCTGCTCAGGACACAGGTTATAGCATTCTGCCAGAAAGACTTTCCCAAAGGCTCCTTCTCCCAGTTCTCTTTTAAGAACGATATTGTGACGCTTGATGTGATGCACAACTGTGAAAAGAAGACAAAATAGAAGTCAGAAGGGAGCTGCAAGTCCAGGATGGGCTGGAGACCACACTTACAGCCACTTGGAGATTGGATTGCCTGTAAAGTAGGGAAGGAATCAGAGAGGCCACATGTCATTTTTTACCACTTTCTGCAAAAAGACTGAGTTTATGCATGTGTATTTGGAGTGCATTTTCTGGGTAAGAAGACATGGAATTAAGAGTCAGCTGGGAACAGGCCATTTATCATCATGTTAGGATGACTGCTGCAGAGCATACATAAAAACCAATGCTACTTTTAAAAAAAACACTAAGAGCGAATCAGAAAACAAACCAAGCCTTTCTCACACCTTTTCTACTTTTGTACCTTTAACAATAGCAGAACTCTCCTGTCCAAATCCAAAGATTTAAAATATACCTAAACCAAGAAAACCAAACGTGTCCTCTTTCAACTTAATGCAACTCAACACTCTGGTTTACTCACCACTTTCCCACGTTGTGCTACGCTACAGCTACAATACGATAAGAAATTTTGGTCTCACAATCATGATTTACAGTATTGATCTGAAGTAAAAGAAAAAAAAAAGATGGGCAAAGGTTTTAGTCCACATAGTGGACAGAAGCTTAGTTCAATTGCTGCCCACAGCCAATTGATTCAAACATTGAAGCTCAAGAATATTTTTTGACTTATTTTACATTCTCCTTTCAGCAAAAGCTTCCATTAAAATCTTTAATATTTAAAATATTGTACTAAATTTTGTAGACTACATTATCAATTTACAGCGTTCAAGCTAAATAAAGCAGTTCTAAGGGCAGCATAGCTGCCAAAGGGTGGGCAGCTTGTGTTGCTGAAACTGTACAATCCAGACAGCATCTGCAGATGGTTTTAACCTCAGTGCACTTAGCCATCTTTTCAAACACTGAAATTCAACCCTGCTTGGAAAAAGCCCATTTGCAACCTAAATTCTAAGCACAGTGAATTAAATAACAGTGCACAAGCATCAGGCTAGCTTCTGCAAGGGTGAAAATCTCACCCTGGTTGCTTGACTGCAGGCACCAGGACTGAACCCTGCCGATAACTTAGGATGTAACCAGATGCATACCAACACCTGTCTCCATACTTGGTCAGGAGGAGTGCGGATGATAACATCAGTAGGGAGAAATGGCACAGCCTGTCCCTATTCTAGTCACCAGCACTGGGAGAAAAGGACCGCAGTCTCCAAGAGAAGAAAATGTGTGTCCCACACAATAAGCCTAAAGTAACCTAACCTGGGCACACTGCATATAGATACACTTCATATCCACGTGTGTGGACATGAGGGAAACCTGGTTCTGGAGCAGACTCGGAGAGTGAGCAATCTGTCACACATCTGCCGTCATGAGGTGGGCAGCACACCTGGGGAACAGATCTCCACTAGATCCAGCTGGCACCTGCTAGAAGACCCTTGGCCAGTGTCCAAGTAGGACCCTGTACCTTGTACATAAGAGTGGGGAAGGCTGGATTCTCCCCATAGCCCACCAGGCTCACCAGGCTTTGCTGCTTTCCCCACATGGGATAATATTCAGAGGGGATATTCACAGCCTCCTTTTCCAGTGCCAAGTCTTCCAGGAGAGGCCACATATCCCATCAGGTACATGAAATGAGACTGCACGGTGCCTACTTTTTTTACTCGTCACACACTGGTCTAGCATAAAATTAAGTTTTGTCATGGTGATGCTTTATTTGGCCAGCTACCTTAACAGGTCCCCTGCAGTCAGGATGAAGTTGCTTTTTACTTTCATTTCCTCCTCAGCACTGGCAAGAAAGGCTCAAAATGCAGTCAGCATTTTCCCCATGGCATAAGTTAACCAGCATTGCTGGCCTCTGCTAATACTGGCCATGAGGCAGACCAGCAGAGCTGAAGGACTGCTGCCCTGGCACACCACCTGAGCTCCAGAGTGCGGCACATCTCATCCCCTGAGCTTTAAAAATGCTTGATAACAAATGAGTTCTACTCCCATCTCCTAAAAAACTTGCTATCCCCTGCTGCTGGGGAATTCGCTTTCCCTCTGCATTACTGGTATTGCCAGGAGGATGCCTCTCTTCCTTTCCCACGGGGGAAAGAAGGCAAAGGCAGTTTTTCATTTTTTTTCTGCCCACAGCTGCCAAAGACTTGGAGATGAAGACAGTTTGAATTCTGTGTGGGTCCTCTCCATTTTGAGCCCATTATACTGCTAATGTTGGGCCTAGCAGTACAAAGGAGTTTTTTTCTGAAACTCCTGGAGGACTTTACAAACAATAGAGTAAAAATAAATAAGAAACATATTCAATACTCCTCTGTAGTACACTTACAGCTGCTGTTAAACACTCTTATATAAACCAAGCATTTGAATAAACAATCTATCCCATAAACCAAACTGTGAAAGCTGAAACACAGCAAGGCACAGAAGAGGTCTGCACAGAATGCATCTACAACTTGTTATGCTCTATCCATTCCTGTTACCTTTTGAGCTGCACTGAGTTACTAAACAAATAAAAAATGACAGTAAGTATGACTAAATGGGCAGAGATTAAACATAATAACAATGTAAGTAAATCAAACACAAATGATGTGACAGATATATGAGCTCAGGAAAAAATCCGTTTAGCACACTCAGGGCCCCAGCCATAATGACACTGTCTTCAGTGGGAGGATACTTGAGCAGGAGATACACTAGAAAATTCAGGTCAAAATCTGCCTTCAGTTACTATCAGGATAAAGCAAATTACCTATGCTAAAGTCCAAGAGATTATCCTGGGTTTACATTGAAGAAACAAAGCAGAATTTGGCCAAAGAGGTGACACAAACTAAGAAGTTGTCTCATAACACTGTCTCACAAGAAAAGGTACCCAAATATTCAAATGACGCTATGTATTTTCCTCCTTTTGATTCTAAATGGCAATTGGATTTGACCTGCCATTTGTACTTTTAAGAGTATATAATCTCTGGTTTTAAATCTTACCTGATTACTGTAAAAAAATATGTTCTATTGAGCTAAAAGCCACATTGAGTTGAAACACTTCAGAGAGAAATGAAATATGAAATATGAAAAAAGACAAAACAAATTAAAGAAGGGTAAATGCTGTAAAGAGGCTATGTTAAAATAATACCCACACATTCATACCCTTAAAAGCAGGGGGCTCCCATAGATGACTTCAGGGAACCAGAGGGCAACAGGGGGTACAACTGCAAAGTCTCTCTTCTCATCTCATGGTCTCAGAAGCATCTCACCAAAAGAGTTGGACCTTTAGGTACTCCACTCACTAGCAGACAGTATGTCACAGTGGAAATTATGCAATACATATTCCCAGGTATGGGACTGCACTCTCCTGATAACCTACCTTTGGTGGTGAGGCTGAACAGAGAGGGTCACACTACTTTCTGGAATTGGTTCCAGCAGAACAGGCAACTCAGGATCACCTCATCACATTGAATTCCCTGAGCTGGACATAAATTAATCCAGCCAGAGACAGCAAGATACACAGCACTATAAATTATTAACATTTTTTGCCCATATTTAAAAAATGAAATGGGACAGAGTGAAAGTGTTTTCCCTCGGTCACAAACAATAGGTCTTAATATTTTACCACCTCATGTGACCATCTAAGCTGACCTTCTAAAATATACGGAGCATAATATCGAGCTAAATTACTAGTATGTGGCAGAAGACTGTCTCTAGAAAGACACTGTTCCAGTCTTGCTTTGAAAGTCTGAACTATTCACTTATTTCATGTGTAATCATTTCATTACTAGTAAAAATGCATGCCTTTTTCTTTGTCTCTTAACCATTAACTGGCCTGGCTTGCATCTCCCTCCCTTAGTCTTGAG
>JAOTQP010001624.1:347696-358194 GCA_026413545.1 Cichladusa arquata
AAGCTTATCTATCAAGCACAGCTTAGTCCTCAGCAGTTAAATCCTGTTTGGGTTGACTTTTTTTGCTTTGGCTTTATATGCCATCTGTTAGCTTGAAATTATCATGTAGCAAAAGTTTATACCTGTTTTCAGTGGAATTTGCTTTAAGGTTTTGAATGGATTATCTTTCTTAAATGTATGAAAATTCATGTTATTGTATTCTATTCATGGCCAAATTTCTTAATTTTATTCTCTTCCTGTGTTGTTTTTATTGTTCAGTTTTTTTATTTTTTTGTCAACACAGCATGTTGATGCGTAAACGTTCACTAAATATATTTTCATTTGAACATTTCATCCAAGAATTACAGAGCAAAAAAGGACCTTCTATCAAAGTTGTTAACATAAGGCAGTTAACACTTGTTTTTCCTCCATCATTTGCAGTTTTATTACTCATCTTACTCGTCATCTTCTCTCTTGAGAGGTTGGTACTTGTCATTTACAAAGGCAATACTTTTTGGAGAAGTATACCTGCTAAAGGCTTCTCTTTCTTCCAGGACCACTGCTGTCAGATACCACACATCACTCATGTCATAGGGCTTCTTCTAAACTTTTTAGGTAAATACAAATATATGGGTGGGGTAACTAATGATATCAATGGCACATCAGCAGCAGCATTCAGGTTTTTTCTGCATCTTTTATCTCTTCAGCTATTTCAGAACTTAGACCATCCAACTTAGACCAGCTGAAGAGACAAGCAGATGAAACACCAGGAGATGAACACAACCTGTAACAGGGAAAAGAAACACTTACTGTGGATTTATTGCTCCACACACCTAAGAGATGGCCATAGGTTTGACTTATTCCTTACAAGTACCACAGGAAACTTATCTCTGTAGCAAAAAATTCTCTGATTTTGTCAATTATTTGGTCCCACATCTAGAAAAGAAGATGAAAAAGTCCAGAAGTTTGATATCAAACCTCATACCTGTTGATATCAAACAAGCACAGCCTTTCTTAGCTGTGCCCATTTTAATATGCTTTTGAAGACCTCTTCTGAAGAATTACTATCTTCTGAAGACAGATGTTCCTTAGCAGCAGAGGCAGACTTTAGTGTAAGGATTTATTTTACTACATGTAGAATTTCACAGCATAACTCTATGTTTCTTTCATATTTAGTCAGGAGAAAAGGACAATGATTGAAATACCTCACCCTACAGGACCTGTGTCAGATGGATCATTTCCTGGATACCTATTTCTCTACTGATTGCAAGGTGGCTACATAGATGCAAGTGTTTTTTATTCCAGATGCATGTATTTAAGCGAATAGTAGTCCAAGCAGATTTCTGTTTTGTTGGAGAAATCTGTTGATGTTCCTACAAATATTTGGAGTAGAAGTACTGAATAAAAAATTACCTTGCCTCCTTGATCATTCTGTCTCATAAAAAATATTTCTTGGTTACAAGTCCCTACCAATTTTAATTTACATTAATGAAGTTAAAATAAGGTAATGAAGTTAAAAGATTTGAAAGAACGTTCTCCAGAAAAACAGTGAGCAAAATCCCATTCAATTTTAAGTGTATCATATTCCAATAAGGTTTGCAAGGCTAATTTCACTAACTAATAGCCAGTAACATTTTGTTTTCATCGTGATTCAAGTGGATGATTCATCATCAAGTCTACATAGTGGAATTATTTTGCCAAAGATGTAGCCGTTCAACAACAATATGTGTTATAAGATACACATATGCCTGTAACAGCCCAGTTTTTGCCTCTGGTGCCTGCCCCTGGGCACTCTCATGCTTTGGGTCAATTGACTGGTGTTTTCTTGCTGAATCTCAGGTACTCAAATCCTTCAACCTATTTTAATCAATGAAGCAAAGCCCTCACTAAGAAAGTAATTTCTGAAATCCAGCTTAAAAGCTCATGTTCATATAGTCCATTCCTGTTAGTTTCATTTATGTACCCCAGGAGTCCTTTCTTCCCCTCCACGGTCCTCACAAAAACCCCAGACAATTCATTTTCTTTTAGGTCCTACAGTCAGGATGAAACACCTTCTGTGCAGCATTCTTCATCTTGGGACATGACTATGCCTTATCAGAGTTTTGTGCAGTCGTATCAGCCAGGGATTTCCCAGTACTTCATATAGAAGTATAATTTTATGAAGTCAGAGTTCACAAATGGCTGAATCCAATTCATGTGATGCCCTTTAACACAGGCAATAGTTACTCAGAGTTGTGTGTGCTCTCTCTTTCACTATTGACATCCCAAGTTACTGGTCCAGTCCAGATTCTGCTGCAGCTACAGGTTTTCCACTGAGCCTGGGATGGATGTCCCTAGATTTTCCACTGCTACCTGTGTGCCTACACTTGAAGGCCAAGGTGCTTATGTTAAAAAAAGTGAGGTTTTTTTCCCCTATTATTTCTTTAAAGGAAAAGATCACGTGTCCTACTTCATGTTGCATATGCACTTACATTAGATCTTGGGGAGCTCAGGAGGAGTCACTGAGAGGCAGTTAGTCTTCTTTCCCATCATTGTTTATGGTGTTTTGACTGGATTTGTTTCATGGAATGACTCTTGCATAGTAGTCTCCACAACTTTTTTTTTTTTCCCCCTTATTTTTTTTTTTTTTAATTTGAGAGGCACTGAAGTAGTTGAAGACATTTCCAGACTTCATCCACCCAGGGATTCTGGTCATAAGAACACATAGGACACAGTGTCTTGCATGCTGTTTGAACCTCGAGCAATATTTCTTGAAAGGCAGATGGCCTGATGGCTGAAAGGTTCAAAGCTTTGTTAAACAGGTGTGTGCAGTGCCATTGATTGTGGATTTGATGGTATTTAAGTGTATTGTGAAAGGAAACCACAGATATAGGGCCCTCTCCTTGTCATCATTACTCAATCCCAGTGTGAAACAACTTTACAGACTGTCAATTTATTAATTGACCACAGAATGTGGGTCAAAGGATTGAAGTACATGGATGATAACTACTGCGGTTTGTTAAATCTGGGTACATGAAAGTTCTCTGCAGCTTCAGTGTAACGTTCTGTGTGTAAGAGGACTAACAAAAAGCCAGGATTGAGTTGACACAACACGTCTAGCATAGCTGAAAAAGATCTTTTCAGGTTGTTATTGTTAAAATGCTGACCTTCAGAGCTCGTTTCAGGAGCTCATTTCACTTGACAGACTTAGGCATCTGTGGAAAAGATGTCACTATTTGGAAAAGCAAGGAAGGAAATACTAAGAATACCATCAGTACGATGATAGGCAAAACTTATATCACCCTTAATGTGACATGCAAATTACACAAGGTTTTTAATACTTGTAGGACTGCTTAATTTTTGCTGTTCTGGTTTTTTGACCTAAAATTTAAATAAATATGCCTCCATAGTTGTACCTGCATTTGTAAAATTTGTATTTAATTTTAAAGGTAAGATACAGAAGAAGTAGCTATAAATAATGATAACATAAATGATAAGTGATGGTACAACAATATGCATTTGTTGATTGAATTAACAATACAAAACATTTTTAGTTACAATAATATATAGCCATTAAGATTATTCTTCCCACACATCTTTGTAGTCTAAAAAGCTTATGTAATATATTTATGGTGTTTAGAGAATTAGTGTGGTAGCACAATCCCAGAACTCATTGGTACAACGAGTATTTTATAAAAATCGTCCAAGATAACAAACACACTGTGTGTTACTTCTGTTGACCTAGAAATGCAGACCATGAGCACAAGGATGCAAATGCTTTAAAGCTGACAAAACAGGAATCATATCCTTCTGCAAGCAAAGCAGCAGCCATGAAAACATGTTCTGACTGTTACTGCTTTTGAATTAAGTTACTGTTCTTGACTACCTAGAATGATTCCTGAGAATTGAGTCATATGAAGACCAATGTCTTGATTAAAAACTTGTACAAAAGTGTAAAAAGCATGCAGTCTCTTTTTAAAATGACTTTTCCACTTCTTAAGGTCCTGTGGTTTTGTGGAGTCACCATGTGCATTAGCACATTTGCCTGCATATCCTGAGCATTATCCATGCTAGTAAATGAAGGGAAATGAGGAATCCGTTCAATTGCTACTGAGACAACTTGGAAAAGGGGGATTTTTGCCTCAATATTGTGAGGCAAAAAAGAAATGTTGAAAATGCCTCCTGCTTGAGCCTAAACACAAGGAGACTCTGCAAAATCAAGAGCATCTTTGAGGACTTAGTGAGACACTTGAAAAGAGAACAGAGATCTGACTCAACTGCGTTCAGTTGACAAGGACAGGGAAGAGCAGAGGTCAGTTGCCCCAGAGTGATAATTTTTAGGCTGTAGAATGGTCTCTCATGAGAATGTTGCTGGGTGTGCCAATACCTGGTACATCTAAAGTCATATTAAATAAAGCAGTATAAACTCCGCTGTAAAGCATACACTTTCACCGGCATGCTAATATTCTAACCTTTTACCCCTACCCAATATCATCTAATTACCAAACCTGTGACCTAACATTTCTTTTTCAAGTCATTTTCGTGATTATGTAAATAGAGGGTTGAGTCAAAAATTGTTTGCCATTATGCTAAATGAGAATTTTTCAGAATTTTTCCTGCATTTAAAAATAATACTGCCTTTCTGGAGTAATGAGGGGTGAAAATGAAAAAGCAGTTCATCTCTCAGTGAAGTTCACTCCCTTTTCTGTGCCACTTCTGTGTGTCTTCCCTTTATAGAAGAGGATCTTATCTCACAGAACATCCCTTAGCTTTTTATTTATGTGGTGTACATTGGTCCAGATGATTTTAGACACTGTGAAAGTGGATGTTCCTAACCCCAAAATTGCTCAATGGGTTGTTACAGACACTTAATTGACCATTTGACTTTTAAGTTCAATCTCAGCCTGAGAAGGTCAATTATTTTGAGGTTTTTCATGCTTTTTGACTGCAGAGTGTGACAGCATTGAGAAATGTAAGGTAATAAGGGAATACAATAGCATATTGAACCCTGATTTAAGGGGAAAAAAGCAAATAATAAGAGTATTATGCCAAGTATAAACAAAGGAATAATGCTGGAATGTTCTTAATAGAGGCCTGGGGCACTGGAGTAAGTCAGGCTGTGCTGAGCGTTCAAAACTGTATTTCTCAACAGCGTCAGTATCTCTTTGTCTGGCAATAATGGTGCTAAAAACCGTGCTGTCACAAAAAATACTGTAAGACAAAAGGCCTGACTAAACAACGAGTTACCCTGCTTTTGTGTCATGGTAACCCCTTTGAAAACAAGCTGAAGCAAAAAGATGTAACTGGGGAAATAAAGGTGTTAATCTAGTTCATCTCAAGGCAAGGATTTCCACTTGCCAGTTTTGCTTATCAAAACCATCTTACTTGGTTGAAACAGAACACGAAACAATGTTCCATAGTATTATATTTAAATTGCACAATCTTTTAAATGTCATAGCAAACTACAGGAATTATATTCCACTTCTTTTATCTGTGTTTTTATGGACATTGTCATCAGGAGCTACCAATACTCACAATCTTCAAAATATTTTTCTTAGCATACAAAGCAAAAGAAGCTATACTGTAATTTGAGAGAGATTCTATGTGAAGGCAAGCAATCACGGCAGAAGAGTTTTTAGTCTTGCTTGAATATTGAGCTAATTTTTGAAGAAAAGTTTTATCTGAAAATAGGAACAAGTATTGTTGTTGGGTTGCTGAAAGAAGAAGTTGGCTAAATACAATTTAAATACCTCTAGGAAGAGTGAATATAAATAACTAATACACGTCTTGGAGTAATCCTTGACTTTGCAAATCGTTCCTTTTGTCACCTGACAGACCCTTTGTATGTGTTACCTTGTAATGGAGGAGAGATCCAGGATCATAACGAGACTTGGAAAAAAATTACAGAAGTTTTAGCCATTTAATTATATTTTCTGTGAGGCTGAGGAAATATCGTAGAAATTATCCCCTGTAACAGAGGGCAATTACTTAAGGCATTGAATTCCAGGCACTCCCAAGGGTTCACCAGTGTAACTTTCAGTCTTGGTGTTGAGTAGTGGGTAAACAGTGAAAAACCGGTGGGCCCACAGGATAGCCTGCCAGAAAATGTTGCCAGAATAATAAGCATGCCCTGGCTGAATTCAGAGGTTCAAAGGTCCTAGTTCCCAAATTCAAAATTATTACAAGGCACACAAATGAAATGCCTAATAATTTCCCAAGTAAGTACAGCTAAGTTCAGTGTCAGGTACCAAACCAAGAGCTAACTGGGTCACTGTGTTCAGATGAATGACCTGTTTTCTTGGATGTCTTTTGCTTGGACGGTTGGTTTTCTTTAGTTTTTACCCCTTTTTGCAAATAAAATATTTACCAAAAGCATAATTTTTCCTATGCATGAAGCTATTTCCAAAGAAAAGTATTCCTGCTACTCCTCTCAGAAGGCTATAGAGAGAGGTGTGGATTGCAGCATATGAAGACAGAGAAACAATGTCTCTAATTGTGTGTTATTGAGGGAATTGTGATGGCTTTGCAACTAATGAGAAACTTTTCAACATCTCTTAAAGGATCAGAATTGAACCTTAGTCAGACAGGACCAGTGTGAAACCAGTGATATTCTCTTGCAAATTTCTGGGGAATGATGGACTCTATTTCTAAATTTTCTTAATTTGTTCTTATAGGATTCACTTAAACTATGAGAAATGAACACCATCTCCAAATGGACTGCTGATTTTTTTCTCCATCCCTGTACTTCATTTGCTTTCAATACTTAGAAATAATCTGGGACTATTTGATGTTTATTCAGCAAATTAATTTTCTAATGGCAAATTCCCATGCTTTGTGTGCACATAAGAATAAGCTTTCTTATTATTCTGTGCAGATCAGACTTTGTAAGAGTCAAAAATAGAAGTTCTTGTAAGTGTTGATCAGGTTTCTATCTTAGGAGAGCAAACTTACGGAAATTTTTATAACTATATCAAATACTGCTTGCCTGTGCATACTGTGATTCTCTTTCCTGGATCAGAAATTCAGAATTTCAACTCACAGGCTGCGAGCTTGACTCCTACACGAAGCTGACATCACAATTAATTAAAAGAAAGTCACTGTACTACTGGCATTCTTGAGATGAGGCATTAGTGTAGCACATTCTGGACAGCATACAAGTCCTACAAATTATACCACAATTTGCTTGGCACAGACACAAGCTCTCATCATTAAGGGAAAGTAGAAGAATACTGTTGGGATTCCTGATGTAGTGTAAAAACAACAAAACCTCTCCAATTATTCAATCTTAAGGGATGAAAAGCTCAAAAACTACGTTAGTGGGTACCTGATGGTGAGGTGTAAACTGCATAAGATTGCACCAGACAATGCTAAGAGATAGTAGCTGCTACTAAATCCTCAACAAAAATAGGAAGTCCTTATGCTCCTCTCATATCTCCACTCTTCTGTAACATGATATGTTCATTCATTTATTTCCCAGGATGAGGCTGAGTACAGTGGATATATTCACACTTATTCCATTATTCTGTATTTCTAGGCATTTTGTTTAACAATGATAACAAATGAGTGCATAATACCTACTGTCTCTTCTCAGCCAAGTATTCACAGACCAAACTTAGTTACTTTTGTAGATGTCTGCACTCCTGTTGGTTGATGAACCCTTGATCTTTGCCATTTCTTGTTTTAGACCAGGACTTCCTGGTAAAACTGATGTCTGTGACAAGCCTTCTTGACTCTGATTCCCAGAAAACGCAGGGAATAGAAACCCCAATGACTATGAGTCACATTTGGAAGCTACTGCAGGTCCCAGCTCAGCAGCTCTCCTCTGTTGGCTTGACTCATCAGCAGTGTAAAACAACCTATGATCTCTGAACACTGCTCATTGCAGCCAAACCAAAAGGAAAAACAAAAGAAAATGAAGCTCACTTCTGTTTATGATCATGTTTTCACTGCAATAGTTACAAGTATCATTTCTCACCATACTTTGTTGCTTTGTCTTTTTCAAAGTCATCTTCTACTCTGAGCTGGATAGATATTCTAATTTCTAAAGAGAAATCTATTTTTAGTTGGTTTTAGGGTAAAAATTTAATAAATCAACTCATTTAATGAGTTGGGTCCATTTCCTGGATATGTCTCATGTTCTATCTAATGTACAGAGAAAGATTTGATTGTCAAAGCACAAAATATTTTGGTTTTGCTCACTGTTTCTCCTAGTCAATAATCCTGTTAACGTGTAAGGTGTGGCATACCCTCATATCTGTAATCATAGGAGCAGATAAAAGGTGCATAGGAACAAATCACATGTGTATAAATGTGCAGCTTTTTTTTCAGTGGGATAGTAAAGGATAACTGGCACTTCTCCATTACAGATTAGATTAGACTGATTAGGAGCATCTATAACCCACATGCATGCTCTGTGGTGCATCCATTTAGGGCAATAGTAGATCCCTTGGGTCATCTCTTAGTCTGAAACTGCAGGCACAATTCCCCAGTCTTCTGCCAACAGATGCATTCCAGACACTAGACAGCACCAGCAGCGTCCTCCTCATGTTTGTTACTCACGTTTGAAAAGGAAATTTAAGGCATAGCTTGTCCCAACAGGCCATAAATCTGGGCAGCTTGGGTCCTCCAGATTCAGCTATGAGATCTGGAGTGACAGTCAACATTTTTCCTCAAATCCTGTGATGTTCGACCTCTCTGTATTTCCTGAGTTCACTTGTAATTGTGTGGAGTAGATTGAGATGAGGAGAATGAGCTGAAAAGGAAGGAGGGCCATAATGGAAGTTACCAACATCATCCCATGTTGTTTAAGCTCTAGATATTTACATGGTTCAGAGGAAGAGAAGTTGCATGTGATTTTTTTTAAAAAAGCACACAGAAAAATGTATTAAATCACTGCTTCTTATTTGAAAAAAAATCAGCAAAAAAGAGGTTTCGTAAACTATAATGTACAAGTGGGAAATACAATGTTTTAAGAGATTTACATTTTCAAAACAGGCTTTTACTCTGTGGCTCATAAGAGTGACCAAAGTTACTGTTCTGCACACAAATTCCTGTACTTATGGGATTGAACAGCTAAAAAGGAAACAGGGAAAAAGAACAGAAGAAACAAAAAAAATGAAAAAATTTTGCTTTAAGTAGACGAGCACTTTTTTTTGTTCCTACACTTCACAACGGTACCACAGTATAAACCAGGTAAAAGTCAAACTTACTCTATCAGACAACTGGCTTTTTACTTCTCCATTTGAGTCACAGCCAGGTGATGAATCCAGTCAAAAATGCCGCATCTCAAACTGCTGATAGTCCAATCAGAATTACTTGACAGTTTTTCTGTCCGCAAGTCCATTATGGCTTTCTGCAAGGGAAGAAAGACAGTATTTCAAGCTACTTTATTTTTCTCGCCTTTGCTTCCATTTCTCCAATGCCTTTTGATATGTTTTGGCAGAGGGTTGGGGTTTTTTTGTGGTTTTGAGGTAGGTTTGGTTTTGTCTGGTTGGTTAGTTTTATTTTATGTTTTTGTTGTTATAGTTTCTGAGGGGATTAACTGCAATTTAAATTAATTAATCTTCATCTTTCATTTTCCCAGTACCTTTCACCTGGCTGCAAATTTGTTCTCAACATTTTGGAAACCTCTAAAAAATCATTTAACTGGTATTTAGAGCATCTAGAAAATACTGGCTACAAAAATACAAATCAGTAGCATCTGTGACTTCCAAGAAAATATTTAAAACAAAGTTTGAAATGGTATTAGCTTGTTTCTACATCAGATCCAGATAGTTCAATACAATCCATGCTCTGTGCACAATTTTATTCCCATTAAAAATTTAAAAGGCAGCCTTTTAATGGCTTCACATTAACTTAAATTGTAGTCAGTCTGTAAAACAATCAGCGAGATGGTATTAAAAGTATATAAATAATAAAATAGATGCTTTAAAAAAACTTAGTAACAACCTGAGTCTACTTAATATTCCATAGAGCTTACTTGCTGAGAATTACTATATTTCAGTCAAATTTCAAACTGGAGCCCTGGGTGAAAATTTGAACTTTTCACTGAAAAAAACAAGATTTGGTTATCCCGTTTAGTTACTTTTTAAGAAGAAAATGCCACTTTGGCCCTTGAATTAGCTCTTGAAATCAGTTAGCATAATTTACTTCTAAGAACTGAGACCAAAGTATGAAACAGTCACTCACAGAGAATCAAACAATAGCATCTAAGCTGGACAGAGGCTTTTTTCTCTGTAGAAATTATGACAGAAGAAAGAGAACCTGTTATTGCTAACCTCCTGTAGTTTCACCAGTAAGAATGTTTCCAGAAGCAAGGCTTGACCACAGCTAGTCCAGGATCTGAATACCAAGGTGCAGAAAGGCACATCCTTAACAGGTTCATCTTCATGGCCACAGGTCTGTATTTACTCTACTGCCAGGGTGTAAATGAAAAAATTTAAAGATAGCTTTAGAGCCAATGGTATTGTTGGGGGTTGAGTGTTTTTCTATTACTGTGTCAATTTAAAGAATTTTTCCCATTATCATGCCAATGGAGCTG
>JAOTQP010001624.1:421083-432409 GCA_026413545.1 Cichladusa arquata
ACACACATACACATCTTAATAGCTCCTGGAGCCATAGTGATTTCAGCAAATGTTTTCAATGGGCCCTGCAACTTTTTTTTAGCTCAACTCCCAGCTTGCAGTAGTACTGCTTCACTTAGCATAAATTATTAATTTATTACCAAGAATTTCAAGGGGATGAGGAATAATTCAGCTTGATAAAAACAACAACCACTAGAAGGAGACTGAACTTCTCATGTAGTAAGAAAAAGAAATTTCTCTTCATTGCTTTTCAAATGAAAACATACGGAACGATGACTCAACTGGACATGAAAATCCCCCAGCCTCATCACTAAAAATTCTTACTAAGGTTTGTAAAAGCAAGCAATACTAAATATATACTGCTTTATATCAACTAAAGACCTCTCTTAGCATTTGAGGAAGATTAAGTTGTTTTCTATTGTGATTTTTTTTAATCCTGACATCATTTTTAGGACAAAAATCCAGAGTTTTGAGCATTGTGAATAAAGCCATAATATAACATGAATTTATTGCATACTGTAAAAACTATCTCGTGAGACCAACAGATTCTCTCCTCTGAAACAAGCAGGAAAAGCAGAACTGAAACTGGGAGGAAGGAGACCTTAAAATATATTTTTGCTCTAATTAACTGTAAAAAGCTGATTGCATTAAGGAAAGAAAATATCTAACCAGAACACTTCATTGCTCAGTTTTACTGGAGCATAGAATGCTGCTTTTATTAGTGGCACCACTTTAATCTGTTGTTCACATGTACAAAACCAAAAAAAACAGACAACCAAACCAAAACTGACACACAAGCATTTACCCAAATTTCATTTGATAATAAGGTAGGTTTGATACAAATTTCAGAACACAGAAGGGGCTGAAATAAGGTATTGGTATATATGTGCTAAAGTGGTTTGTAAATTCCGGTTCATGGTAGTCCTTCCATTGAGTCGGTGTGCATTTGCCAACTCCCCCCAGGTTTCTGACAGCCCTCTACCTCTGCCATTTCTCTGCAGCATTAGCAGGGGACTGGTTTGGCCATCGGTACAGGGTAGCCACTCTCAGATAATCGCTTCCAAAAGTATGACCAGTGGTGAATCATCAGGAAGTTGTGTAGGAGGCTGCTCATTACACCTGGGGACTACTCTCACCTACTCACCTGTTTAGACATATTCTACCGCACCTGAAAGTTGACAAGTACTTCAGCCACTACAGAAGAATTGCAGTCCCCCGAAGACAGTAACTACTGGGGGCTAATGCAGTCATAACA
Source organism: Cichladusa arquata (assembly GCA_026413545.1). Classification (NCBI taxonomy): domain Eukaryota; kingdom Metazoa; phylum Chordata; class Aves; order Passeriformes; family Muscicapidae; genus Cichladusa; species Cichladusa arquata. The sequence goes on from JAOTQP010001624.1 coordinate 422,339, forward strand.
GTCCTACCTTCACTTTTAATCAATAGAAACCAGATCAATGTTATTAGCTGTACTGTGATAGATTTCAAATCTATTTACATAACTTTTGTCCTGAGATCGAACAGACAGGGTCAGTGAGAGCTCCCAAGGCAGAAAATCAACAATAACTAGGAAAATAAAATAGTTAAAGGAAAATAGTTTTTGACAGCTGTGGCATTAGGACTGAAGAGAGTAAATCATATTTATTGTCCTTCCACCTCTCTTCTGTGGCTCCCATCTGCCTTGTGCCCTCTTCCCAAAATGCCTTCAGCCTTCCAGAGACTGCATTAAACAAAACTGATGGAGTTACTGGTGGAAGAACCCAGAGCAAATACTGCCATCAAGTGTCCAACAGACCTGTTTGCAGTGCAGATCCTTCCATCTACGTCTGCGCATGGAGATGAGGGTGTTAACACACATCCACTGGTGGTGGATGCTCATACACAACTCTCTCCGGTATGATGTCAAACGGTTAACAAATCTGAATGTACCAGTCAATACAAACCCATCCTCCTGGGAACAACAGAGATGCATTAGAGTCTAAAAAGCGCAACCAGAATGGGAAATTGTTCTCCCAGTGTCTGGGCTTCTGTAGCTGTGCAGATTATTCCATTTCCTGGAATGCCTCAAAGTGTTTTCACTTGGTTCAGTACCTAGGCGTACTGACAAGAGTTTCAGGAGAAAGTACAATCAAACCTGTGGGATCGCTGCCATTGATGTGGGTGTCTCAGTTAATGCACTGACCACACAGCAACAGCACCCTACCACGTCCAGAAGGACGTCCCAGCCCTCTGGGCACCCCCAGGGCACCGCCCACCCAAAGGCAGGAACCAGCTCCTGGGCCTTATCCCTTCTTCACTCCTATCTACTTGGGAACTGACACCACGCTGCCTGACTGCCCTCTCACTCACTGGCAACAAACCCTTTTCCCCTCTTTATTTTTTGATCTTACCGCTTAATTTCAACAAAAGCTAACTGAATGTATGTAGTTGTTGAAAATTGGTGAGTTCCAGTGAAAAAGAGAAACCCTAGCTGAATTTTATTCTTATTAATCTTATGAGAGGGCTGATAAAAGTGGCAGGAAACAGATGCCTTCTCATTAAAAATATTTACACTTCAATTTTTCACTGTTTATTTTTTAAGCAGGTAATGTACAAAGAATCCTTTGCAGTCATCAAAAAAATGTCTCCTCTGAGCACGTTAGTTTTCACTCTCACTTACTATGTGAACAATATAAATAAAAGTTTTGAAAGAATTTATTTCAAACAACAATAATCAGTACAAAAAGCAGGAGCAGAAACGTTTTCTGGTTAAACTGTCTTCAGAGAGGCTTGAAGGAGACTGATGGTGTACAGAAATTGTGCAGCTTCTTGAAGTTTAGGAAGCATGAGAGCAGGGTGTGGGAAATTAAAAGGCAAAGAAAGAGATTAAATAAATGGTGAAATTAAAATTAAATTGTGAATTAGCCAACTGAAGCCAACTGAATTTATGAAGAATTTACAATAAATAAAGCTGTAGATTAAAGCAGAAATGGAACAACCAAGGTAAAAACATAGAAGATATTAAATAAATACACAGCTTCAATCTTACATATGGCATAAAGATGAAGAATAAAAGCCTGAATATGAAATAGGATGATAATCAGGTAATCAATGTCTCTAAATGGAATCCAAGACTCTTAACAAGAATATAATTTTATAGGCAGCAGTGGATTAATTATTCTGTGTGTATTCATTATTAGTGTAATAGTAATTAGTGCTACTGGCCATAGTTTAGCTTTGGGATCCTTATATTGACAAAGAGAAGAAATCTTTACTCAGGAAGGCTAGATATAAACAGGAGAGGAGTGATTTAATGTAAGTGTGGAAAAGAGGAAGATTACAGTTAATCCAAGTAGTACAGACACCACAGCAGAACAGAAGGTGGGATTTCCGTGTCATCAGAGGATTTGGGCAGGGAGTTGACTGTTCCTGTGTCTCCATGGAGGACCTGGCACCAAAGATAACCTCTCCATTTGGGATCTCTCACAAGCAGCACGGGAATGTAGCACTGCCTTTCAAGTCAAACCTTGCCTCTTGGCAGGAAACTGACATGAATGTACACTAAGGAATGCATCTGTCAGTATGCTTGGACCAGATACTTCTTTTCCATTATTTCACCAGGGAATCAGGGTATACATATGAATGATCACGTAGGAGAAATAGGAAGAATAATGCTTACATTCACTATTCAGACCTGAAAGACGGCTCAAAAGACCAGTATTTGCTAACATTGTCACTTTAGGATAAACAGAGACTTCCTGCTCTGACAGTCTCTGATGTGTGGCCTATCAGGAGAACACTACACATATATTGTATTTCAGCTCCCAACAAATGTTACTCCTCTGCTTAAAATTACATAATTTATTAGAGCTTGTTTCCCCTTTCCAAGAAAGAAAGGGGTCAGGAAGTACACCTAACCTTTCATAGTTTTACACATCAATCACTATGAGGACTGTAATATGATTCCCACACAGTGTGATTTGGTGCTGCCTAACAATTAATCTTATATACAGCTGGTGCAAGACAGCTCTGCAAGGCAATGTGCTTCCAGTGGAATTTTCGAATTTACTTTAAAGCACTTAAGTGTAAAGCTTTGTAAAATGAATAATCCATCACATATAGTTAGAGCTGTCCTTAGAGGACTCGGCTAGTCAGTCAGAAACAGATGTGTTGGGTTTATCTTACTGGTTAGGCATGGCCTGAAGAGTAAGCTTTTCTGATAGAGGGTCTGACTTGGATGGTAGTTAGCAACTCCAGAGGGTGTCAATGGACAGTCTATTTAATGTGAAAGTCCACAAAGGAAGGCAAGAATCGAAAAAGAAGTAGAAAGTACTTATTCAGTGGTTAAAGGGAGATGTGATAAGCTATTTACTTTTTTTTTCTCCATGTGGCATTCACCATTCAACTGGCAATTGCTAGTTTTCTTCAACACAATATGTTTTCTCTCGTTATGGTCTATACCCGGTTCCATAATTAACTAGAACATCTTGCCCTCAGGTTGCAATTCCTTCCTGCTTTTAAACTAATTATGTACTTTTTAGTCCAATGGTAAACAAATTATTTGCCTCTTCACTACTTTTAAGGTAGATTTGACTTCTTATACACACTGAATATGCCTGACTCACTCTACTATGTTGTATTTGGGTACACAACAGTGGTTTGGAATGGATCCTGGAAGGCTAGATTTTTACTTTCTTCATAGGACATTCTCACCTACTTCTCAAAAGGATCTCATTTATTCACCAGTAACAAGGATCCCAGGGACCTATACAGGATGAAACACTTAGAATATAAAGACATGTAGAGAAATTGCAACCTGTACGACGTCTGTCAAAATTCAAAGGAACTATATGGGGAATAAGAAGACTGAAATAAACAGGATGGTCTATGTAGAAGCTTTGTGCATATGTGTCACCAAATTTCAAAAGTTTTTAGTTCAAGCTAGATAAACAAAGAGTAGCCAATTTTTCTGCACTAACATTGTTATGTGTCATCAATCTCTGGATCTAAGTCACATAAATCTGCTAGAGAGCATTCTGTTGTTGAGAAAGCTAGAAGAAAAATTACACTGGTAATAGGGTAAAGTGAGATCGATCACCCTTCTTCTGTCCAAAACATAATGAAAAAAATGTCTTTAGGTTATGTTGTGTCACTTTTATGAACAGGTTACTCTAACATGTGGCAGTATACTTTAAAAAATTCAAAAGGTCATTAGGTCAGGAAATATTTAGCTGAAAGTGTACTAATGAAACAGCATTACATACAGCCTGCGGTACAGAAACATTATAATAAGCTTTGGATTTTCTTTCTATGCACAGTCAAACGAGAGCTGCAAAAAGGAGACTGCAAATATAAACAGATTAGTTCCACAGGCGAAAGCAGGAACAATTTATGGTACTGTTTGTCCAAATCCACTTCTGCCCTGTTAAGCCCTTTGCCTTGACAGACAAGATGTAGTTTTGTGTCTCTTGGACCTGAAATCAATATCCCAAATTTCTTAGTGAGGAGTAGAAGGCAGCTCCTTATACTAAACTGTGCTTAGAACACATATTCTTAGGCACAATTCCAGGCTGGCTGTCTTGCAAGATGAGTTTGACTGTTTCCCAGACAAACTAAACAGGTGAGAGGGTCCTACTGGGAAGACACAGGCACAAACATCTCCAGACTCCAACAATCAGTAGATTTCAGGTGGAAGAACTGGTCTGGGCAACTCTGCTGTGATGCCGGGGCAATCCAGAGGTCTCTCTATTGTTCTCTAAGCCGGGCCCTCCCTGAAAGCTATAAGGACGATAACCGATAACAGCTTTAGCTGTGTTAACAGCGGTATGTTGAGTGCCGTTTAGCCACTGTTGACCTCGTCCCTTAACAGTTCTCAGCTGCTGCAAAGGCTTAAACTTCTAAATACCCATTAAAAATTCGAAAGTGCATTTTAAATCGTGCTTCTCCCTCCCCTGGAGGCAGCAATTTTGAAAAATGCCCTGGAGTTCAAATCGAGTGCATATGTTGTCCTTGGTTGGTGTAGTACTTCAAAAACCAGGAACCTATTTTTTATTCTGAAGCATATTTCACTTCGACTTCTGCATCTGGTCAATAAATGCAAAATATACACGTACAAAAAATATTAAAAGGGTGCTTAATCATATTTAAGTATTTCAACGAAATAACTTCTTAATATTCAAAGGGTAGGAATCTTTCTTGTAAAAGGTTTTCATGCTTCTATTTCTTTCAAATTGCATTCAGCACTCGAGAGATGACCTTTAATAGAATCATGCTGGGTGTTCTCATTGCATCAAGCAGAGAGATGCTGTATCATCTCTAGTGCACCTAGGGAGCCAGTACAAGGGAGAGATTTAGCACAGTAACTTAGAATTCAACTTCATTTGTCTTCAAGACTTTTTCCTTCATACTGGTCTCATTTTGTAAGATTTGTTCTTGCTGTAGACCTGTAGCATATTAACTCAAAACCTCAGTGAGTGCTTGCCCTGCTTCCAAATCATCTATTCCACCAGAATTTATGTATGCAATTAAAGCAGTATTGTTTAGTGGAAGCATATGGGCAGTGTATTTGCCATTCTCTTGGAGGAAGTATCAGCATAACACAAGCAAAAAACCAAAATAAAACTCAATAAAAACAGACAGACAAATGAAAAGTAAAAATTAATGAGTAAGAAATTTGTCCAAGAAGAGCTTATATTTTATAGCATTTAATGTCCTTGGATAGGCCTTGTTAGCTTGTCATAGATGAAAAGTATTTCTAGTACTAGTACACTCAATAAAAGATACTCAAAGTAACATGCATCCTCCAACGGCCTTTTTTGTGTTCTTAAGGAGCCCCTGACACTAGACATGCAGTAAATTAGAGCATAATCCTTAGCTCTGTTATTCCAAAAATAGAAGGTTTCTGAACTGCCTGTGTGACCAGGTGATGATTTTTAAAGAAGGGAAAGACAGGACCATTTGCTGGCAGTTATGACAGTTTTACAGAGACTTCATGGTTAAATCTCTCATCAGTGCTGTTGCTTTTCAAATCTAAGTAACTTGGACTGTAGGTGAAGGTACAGTTCTGCGTAAAAATGCTCAACCTTACTGCAAAGGCTCCAGCTCTACAAACCGTGCTGATTGCGTTTATACAGCAGTGAATCTCTGTTGACTGCATAATGAGTGTCTCCACAGGGAGCTACGCTGAGCACAGTATATTCACAGTAAATTACCTTGGATCCCAATAACAATGAGTGATTTATCATAAAATGTAAGGAATGCAAGTACAGAATTTCTTGTGACTTTCTCTTCATTTCCCAGTCAGTGAGGACTCTCATTGACTGGTTTAAGCTCTTGCTTATCATTATTCTCTTGCAGATCCAAGCTCCAGAAACCCTATTAAGTGCACAAAGAAAACAATAATCATACAGAGGAATAAGTTTTGTGTTACGAGCTTAGCTTTTCTTATAGACAAACATCTAGACACTTTCAGAACTTTTGCTCAGTTTTTTTAGATTTCTGATCCAACCTCTTTTTAGTCCTTTTGAAATTCTTTATCATAACGAAAATGTTAATTTGTGCTGCTAGATCTTGAAAATCAGTACTATACTTGAGATTATACTGCACTGGCAGGATATCTCTATTTACTTATGCAAAAAACAAGTAGTTTTTTCAAGAAGTAGGTAAGTAGCATTGTTTGGATTGTAATAGCAACAAATAAATACACAACAAGCAATGAAGAAAAAAACAAACCACCAGCTTGTCAGATTCTCACCTCACTTTTAAACAGGTAGTAATAATTTATGTTAGTTTATACCAGATTATTTTGTTTTAGGAAGAATTCTCTCTGACCTGGACACACATTCACAGACCAAGTGCTAGTTACAAAAATGATTTCCTGTGATCTTTTGCACTGATGGGGCAATGCTTTCATGGAGAACCAAATTTCTCAAACAGGAGTGTAGTTCACTATGGAGATGGTGCAGGACTCCCCATTGTAAACGTTGCAATGGCATCTTCACCGGATCAGATCAGACTCCTGAATTGTGTAATTGGGATAAATTTTCACAATTCTAGTCATCCTACTAGATTCTAGTCCTATAAGAAAGATAACTACCCTAATAAGAGCATAATAAATTGCTATGGGCTAATTTTAAGTAACTACAAAACATATTCTAATTATTTTTGCAGTAGACAAAAGTCTATTCGACCTCACTATTCCTACATATGCTGGAACAGTTTCTAGTCGTTACTCAAATTCTCTTATCTATACACATTTTGGCCCGGAGGAGCTCCCAGGATCACTCAGTTTCTCCACTCAGGATATCCACTGACACATCTCAATGTGCAGTAACACCTATCAACTTATCTTAGTCCTGTATGGGGGCTTGTATGGGGCTTGTATGCCAGCACAACGCCTGGCACCTCTGGGAATCCAGGACTTGGGGAGATCAGTGCCAACTAGGCAGGTGCTTTGAGACAAAGCAAGCTAGTAACTCAGTGAAGTAACTTGTCACAAATGAGTCTACTCTCTCATTTGCGCAGAAACAAGCTGGGAATTTCCCGTGAAGTATTACAGGTACGCCCAGAGGCACACTTTCGTATACACAGTCCTTGCAAATGCCTGCCAGCTACACCACAACTAGAATTACATCAAGAATTTGAATTTCTTCCTTATGTCACTATTATAAATTGATTTCCCCATGGGGTTGGTCACACCTGCCTTTGCAGGCAGTGCAACAAGTAATGGTACCTATAATTCACTTTCCCGATCAGAGGTCTAGTTTTCACGACAGGAGTCATTGGCTGTCTTGTTGACTCACTGTAGCATTTCATCGCACTGAGTAGGAATTTTGCAGAAAGGCAAAATTATTGCAAAGTAAAAATCAACACATGCCCAGGTATTTACCACAAGGTAAAATGCAATAGCCCTCAAGGCCTTTGGCTTTCCTCTGAGAAGTCTTTCCCCTCTCATTAATTGTATTTGTTAAACATGCACTTCTTTTGCAATATTTCCGTCCTGTGAAGGGGCAAATTTAGTTCAACCGGGAATTATGAAAATGTTTCATTTCTACTGTCACAGAAAAACGAGGAAGTGAACAAAACTAGAGAAACAAGGAAGAACAAATTCATACTGATTTCAAAAGGTCTCAGAGGGAGAGCTGCAAGCCAGAGTAAGAGCTGGAGATTTACTGTGCAAGAGTCTATGACTAGCAAGAACCGAAAACTGAACTCAGACCAGAACCTAGGAGAAATGGAGGCAGAACATGGCCACTCAGCCACCTCATTAACAGTCACTTTGTACAAATACAAATGATTTTTAAATACGGAGATCCAGGGATTTGTGTCCATATCTCATCAAACTTGGCACCATTCTGGTTTTTTAACTGTTTTTATCTTACTAAAAGCTTTTCATTGTCTGCTTTTCCCTTAAAAATGTAAGAGCCACACCTGAAAATCTGGCGGGGAAATTCCCTTTTGATAAAAATGAGTCCCAGGGTCACAATTTCCAAGAAAAGTGTGTGTTAAGAGACAATTTCACACACATAAAAAATTTGTTTCTTTCCCCTTCTTCCCTTTGCCCTTTATTCTCAAGATATGTGGAGAGTTATAGTTCATCTTTGACACTGGTATGAAAATATTTCTAGAAACTTAATAGACCATACTAATAGGTTTCTAGAAACCTAAAAGGCCATGCAAACACCTGAAGCTTGTTATAGACATTAAAAAATACCTTTTCATCCCATGTCTTAAAATATGGAAGACAGCTTTTTCACTCAGAGAAGTCAGAAGAGAGATAACCAGGTCTGGCTACATAAATGTTAGGATATATAGCAAAATATAAAGCAATCTTCTACTTGCCAACCATTTGTCAATAGTAACCATGGGTTTTTTTTCACTCAACTTTCCTCTGAGGTGCAGTTTACTCAGAGCATGTATGAAAAATTGGGATTTGATTACCACAATGCTTTTGAAAATTTTAAGTGACATGTTCTTGAAATCACAGCTGAGTAATATTAATAAAACTATACATAATGAATAGGATCAGTTAAGAATGTAAAATTTTTTATTTTTTTGAATTTTATAGGTTCTAACTCTGAAGCTGCTTCTCACAGTTCAACAATGAAAAAAACCCAGAATGACTTTACTCTTTTTTAGATACCTTATTAATTTCTTCATATTCCCGCTCATCTTCTCTATGCACCTAGCAAATTATTAAGAATCACTCTGCTATATATTTGTCTGCTGTGTGTACAGTAAGCCGTGCTGTTGGTTAATATTTTCATACTACCCAAAAAAACCTTTTTAGCTTTCATAAGTTGTGTGCCAATGTCAGAGCAAATTGAGCATTGCTGTGCTGTTAGTTGAGGAACAAAGAGGTTCTGAATGCTTTACCATGTGACTAGGATTTCACAGCAGAGTTATACAGGAGTGCGAAGGTTTCATTTGCTAACAAAATATTTTATTTACTTGACACAGCCTTCTGTTTCTTTGCCACTCAGACCTCTGAGCAAAAAGCTCAGCTGTAAGCCTCTCCTACTAACAAGATTTCTTGTTTCCTTCATCTGCATTAGAATACAAGAAAAAACTCTCTGAGAATGTGATAACATTCCTCTTCCTTAAATAATTTCTGGGGAATGACTGAAATCACCTTTCACATGTTTTGAGAAAAGGATTTCAGAAAATAGCTGATTATTTTCAAAACTTTTTTAAAAACACTAATTACAAAAGTTTATTCATTTTCTATGTTTTGGTCATAGGTATGATGAAATAACAGTAGTTCACTGTGTCAACTCTACCTAATATTGCAAAAATACCCAATGCATTAACATTAAATTTTTCTTAGTCTGTATATGAAAAGCAGTTTCTGCTTTTCCAGATTGTTGTTTTAATAGAATAAAATGCTTTTCTTCCCTAGTTTCTCAGACCCATCGACTGAAAAAGCAGCATTCTTTCAATAAATTAATAAACTTCTATCATTAAAAATGGAAGTGAGAAGCACCCAGGAACATTATTCCTTCAAATGAAAATAAACTTCCTCTATGTATTATTTACACTGGGAAAAATATAAATCTCATTTACATGTGAAATTCAGTGAGACAATTAGGCCTTTTGATTGGTCTTCCACAAAATAAGACAAAGAGATTCTAGAGTTTATGCAGAAATAGTGTGATGGAACATAAAGTTTCTTACATCCAAGGCATCCAAGCTTGTTATCAGTTGAAACCATACAATGCAGTATTCCTCAGACACGTAGCATGTCGTGGTATAAAATAACATGTCTTCAAGTAAATATTAATCTAACCAGAAACAGGAAGGGTTTGCTGTAAATCAAACATTAAATATAACTCTGACTGATCATGTCAAAAAATATCAGTGAGTTACCTAACTTTCTTGAAATATATGGTCGTCTGTCCACTGAGAAATGGCAATATTTCATAGGTTTTTTTTATAATGAGTTCAGGATATTTCTTGGATGTGCTGGAATTTTTGTTTTAAATATCCTGTGAGTTTTCTAACATAAAATATAATT
>JAOTQP010001624.1:445805-459150 GCA_026413545.1 Cichladusa arquata
CAGCTGGTCTAAACACTGATCACAGAGTTGGTGGCAGATGGGAGAGCTGGAGCCATGCAAGCAATGCAGACAGGAAAGTCTAGAGACTGCTTTAACCATCTGCTTTTTTGCACTTGAGGAACATAAACCTCTCTGACAACCTCGGCACTGATCTGCTTTCCAGGGGGATGAATACATCAATATTGAGAGTGATCTGCATGAAAACAAACGTGCCTCTGTAGATGATGAGCAACCACGCTTGAAAGGGTAATGTGTTTTTGCATGAGTAAGCCTTCCACTCACTTCATCCTGGCCTAAGGAAAAAGCTGCCAGTGTTTATGCTTCTGGAGTGACAGCTCTAAATTTCACTGCCATACCCCTATGCTACATATCCTTTGTATTGCCTAGCAATTTTTGTAATACAGAAACACAACATGTTTAAAATTTTTATACCTTACAAATGACATCTGTGATTGTGGAACAAGGCTTTTAAAGCCTTGCAAATTAAAGGAGCAATATTTTTCCTTCTTGTACAATAACTTCTTTTCCAGTATTTCTAGAGCAGTGTTTTTAAAATAGATGTCCTAAAGAGTGGTCTCTTTCAGGAAGTTGAAGGTTCACTAGCATCTTTCAGTTTGCATAGCCATTTGCTCCAGCACAAATTAAGAATAGAACAGCTGTGGAAAAAAGCCATTTTAATAGAGCAGAAATTTTACATTGTGTTTGTGCTGTTTCCAAGTGATCACAGAGTGAAAACACACATCCACATTTTAGTTAAGGATTAGGGTTTTTTGTGAAAATTAAACCCTGTTTAAGGCATTGAAAAACTTAAGACACAATACTTCAAATGACACTAAATGTTCATATGTGTCATTGATTTCTTTCAACTGATAGGTCTGAATAGTCTGTGGTCTAAGCCCTTTTGGAAGATCAGTCTGTTGATAACACAGATTCACTACAAGTACAAGGTTTTAACATTCCCTTCTGGAGTACATGCACAAGAGAAAGTTGATTTCTGAGTTATAAAATGCAAGCAAGAATAGTTTTGACATATAGAAATAATTCACATTAATGTACTTAAGTGAGATCTGTTTTTTCAACATCTTCAGTTACATTTCAAGCCTATAGGATCAGCTTTTAGAAAATAATTTTTCCTTAGTAAATTAACAATATTTCATAAGGAACATATTTTTTCTGCCACCTTTCAGAGCAGAGCTGCATGTTTATGACGTACGTGCTTAAATATTTAAGATATTCTGGTATACCAATGTCATAATAACCTAAATTAATAAAATAAAAAGGAGAGAGAGAGATGTTAGATAAAAGAAGAAATTACAAGAAATTGCAATCCGAAAGTAACAATTTTAAGTCCCAAAAGACTCACAAGTAGCAGTGACAGATAGCAGGTAGTAATTTTTCCTTTTCTTGGGTGCTGGATGAACCATAAATTTGATAAAGCAACTGCCTTTTCATTTATTTGTCTCTCATTTCTCCTTTTTATCTCTTCTTGTTGTATCTGATCTTTCTGCTGAGATTGGGTAGATAACCTAATGTTCTCACAAGTTAGAAAAAAAAGCACGATGATTTGTGAAGCAACAGGAATTCCCAGAACTGAAATTGAAGTATCAAAAGCAATCAAGATTTCTCTGAGAACCTATTACGCTTTGTACTTGCGAAGGCGTGTGCTCCTGCTCTGTTCTTCTGTGTACTGATATAATTTAAATTAATATTTCTTGTTTCTCAGAAATTTATTTTAAATTAATTGAATTTTTTTTTTTGAGTGCAGAAAAGAAGGGTATTCATGCTGGATTTCAGTGTGCAGCTAACTCCAGCTGCATTTAGTTTCCAAACAAGTACAGTCTGGATAATTGCTTTTATGGACTGGGAATGTGAGAAACTGCTTCAGAGATGTGCCTCTAACACAGTGCCTCTGTGATGACAGAGACATAGCTGTAATTTTTTTCCAGCTTGCACAATATGAAGGTGCTTTTTTAGCCATTGCTTCTGTAATCGATATACATCTACGTCACCAGCATATTTAACATCGGAAATCTGTGTGGAATTAACTCCCTTAACTGCAAATAATTTTATCTTCCATGAGATGATTAGATAAAAAGTTAGTGTACTAACAACCAAATTTTAAAAAGTCCAGAAACATCTATGCACACTGTAATAAGGTTTTAGAGGGGTATTGGTTATTTTACACACACACAAATGCAGCCTTAGGCCTTCATAGTTACAGCAACACTGCTGTTCCACACAGTAACACTGGGTTGGCTATATTAACAGACTTTGTGGGTCTAATAATGGACACTGGATCTTTTAACTACCTACTCAGTTTGCACTAACCCTGTTGACAGATCTCTTCACAGAAGAGCTGTACTTCAGCGGGTAGCAGAACTGGCCTACTGACTTTAGCCCATTATGTAGATGACAGATTGTTCTATTAGATATCTGCCATCTTTTCTTCTCAACCTGTCCAACATCATCCCAAACAAGTCCCTCTCAAAAGGCAATTTTATTTGGCACTTTAAGATCCAAATTTAATCCTTTCCAAATTCAATGAACTTTAGTGGAAGAATGTTGACCAATTTAACACAATTTTCTTCTGCAAGAGCTTATGTTTCTATTCTTTGTTAATTTTTTTCCCTAGGCATTTAGAAAAAAAATATGATGAAGTCAGTGAATTTTGCAAGAAACATAAAACAAGAATTCATTATGTGGTCTATGGAGTTTTAATAACAGGTACAGTATATAGTACACCCAGGATTGCTGAAGCCTTATTTATTTACCTGTATGAGATTATAGGCTGTGCTGTGTCTTTCTCTGACATAAAAACTCTTGACTGTCTTTAATGATGTATTTCAAAGTAGCTAAGAATTTAGTCCCCAAGAAAATTTCAGATTGCAAAATCTCCACTCATTCCCAAACATAACAAAAGCACAAATGTTGCTAAACTGCTTCTCCAGCATGTTTAAAGTCTGACTAGCAATTACTCTTGTGATAACAGCATAGTTTAGACTTTGTGTCTACTGCATTACCAGCTGACTCCAAAATTACAGTTTCAGTAACTTGTCCAGGACCATGAAATCACTTTAAAAACTGTCAGGCACCAAATAGGACTGAACTGAAGTCAACAGGCTGGAAATGAAAGCTTTTTTTTCTGACCCTTATCACTAAATATTCACTGCAAATTTTTTTTCTGGAGTAAATGTGCTTATGACAGTTTGCACTGCAAAATCATTCCCATATTATTCTTTCTCCCTTTTCTAATTAGCCCGTAGGTTGATTTGTTTCCTTCTACTTCACCAAGTTTGTTCTTGAGATCTTCCTGCTTTGAACACTGGGAACACAGAGACTTGAAATATGTCTATGAGACAGGCATCAGCACACCAGGAGGTGGTTATAAAAGTGTTGCTTACATGCTGACTATCCTGCCCTCATAACATTATCTTGTCTTGCTTTGTGATAGTACAGACATATTCTGGTTCAAGAGACCAAGTGAGTGAGTTCTAAGAATATATCAGGATTTCATACATTAACTCCATAAAAACCAGCTTGCATTACAATAATCGGTAGTCCTTCCTCTTGATGTTCCATAGACAAAATCAAATCATTCTTTACAAGAACTGAATATTTTTTGGCCAACATTTACCAGCAGTGAACCTGTTAAATAAATAATTTCATAGCTACTTTATTAAATAAATTACTTTTAAGCTTCACAATTACTTGAGGTCATCAAATTAGTCAATTGACATATAAGTGTTTATTTCTAGTTTTGGATAGTTTCTAGTTTTGGATAAACTCATCCTCTTTTTAAAAAAGGAATAATACTCATGCTCTTAATTCATACTTTTTTCACAGAAAAAAGAAGTTCTTGTAGATGTGTTTAATTTTCTGAGTGATTAACATGTTTCATATGAACTTACCTTGGCAAAAACATATAATCTGCTTCAACAGAATGAAAGCCACCTTTCATATGAATGAGCATATATCATAAGTAACAAGACAAGCAAAATTTCTCAGTATTTAGGCTGAGAGTCAGAAAAGCACCAAAAAGATAAATAGAGGCCTGACTTTGATCATCTTTTATAAATTTAAAAGTTGATTCTGTTTTTAAAAAGACCAGCCTAACTGACATGTATATTTTTGTTTCTGTGACAGCATACTTGGCAGTAGTCATTGCAGCCTGCAGTTTGAATTTTCAGAGAGCTTTGCCACTCTTTGTCTTCACTGCCCTAGCCATCTTCTTCATCTGCTGGGATTTTTTAATAGCTAAATATGAAGACAGAATTGCTGCATTCTTTTCCCCTGGAGATCAATACCTGAAAAAACAGTGGTTTTGGCTGAAATGGTAAATATTAACTACTTTCTACTTATGTTGAAGGACAATGCACTAGTCAAGTTATCCCTATGATTTTATTTCCCATTACTTCCCTGTAAGAACAGGGAGATAGGTCAATCATACATATCTTAATAAAATCACAGAATAATTCAGTATTGATCAGATATCAGAAACACATTCAGGATTTCAATGCAATAGTTAGGGATGAAAAATCTTGGCAGAAAACATAGAAAAATACCACAAATTGAGATGGGAAAAGTTTGTTGTTGAAAGAGAATATGCTCACAAAAGTTCATGTGTGTTGCAACCTTTTGCATTCATTCTGCAAACCAGAAAGCGCTCCACTGTTCACAGAGCTCTTAGGTTCATAAAAACCTTAACTCTAACATTTGCAAACTGCTAAAGACTGGAGTGTGTTATCTAGACACTGCTTTTCCACATATCCCCCTAGCAATTTTTACTTGACCTTCAGGAATCAAAACATGCCAGCCAGATTTAATGTCATGGTAAGGTTGTATGACTTTAATTTAGGATGGTAGACATTCACCTGGTAGATAAATGGTAGATAATTAGACCTGTCAGATATTTATTTCAAGTATTCCTGAGCAGTGATCGGGGATATTGAAGTTATCCTCAGCAAAATGAGGAGACAAAGGAGTCTTGTAGACCAAAGAAAAAAACAAATGAAATCTCTTTAAAAAGGAAAATTAAATTGGCCAGCTACCTTCTGTTTCAGCTAGGTCACCTACTAGCTGACAAAGAGTTTTAAGGAGGAGTCATTCTCAGTTCAGGAAAATATCCCAGATTATTCTTAAGACTTAGAAATTGCTAAGAAAGGTCCTGTAAAGGTATAGGAGCCTGCTCAGGAGCCACATTAGAGAGCAATCACACATAGGCAGCTGCATTAGATGACCTCTGGGAGTAGGCAGCCTCTCTGGGAGAATGAGCCAAAGGAGCAGGAGAGCCCCGACAAGCAGCTGGAGCAAGTTAGGGGCAGTAAGTGCTATATTACCTGGGCTGCAATCTTTAAATTGTATATATCACAGATTAGGTGCTCAACTGTTTTCTTCCAAGGGACAGAAAGTCTTTCAGGTGTAGAAAGCATTGCAATGGCCAAGCCATTTTGTGGAGTTTGCCTGCAATATTTTTAATCCTCATCTAAAGATGGAATTCAAGTACCACTGAAATCAGTGAAAGCTTACTCTTAGACAAAACTGACATTAAAGACTTGGGACTGTGTATGTTTCCTCTCTGTATATGGGGTGATTTATTTTGCTGCCTTCCAGGCTGTTGTTGCAATAATTACCTTCGATAAATAAGCTTAATGTGGTTCTGATAGTGGTGACCATAGAAACAGTGAAACAGATATACACACCTCATGTCATTGTTTCTGAGATCCCTGAAGAGACTACAAATGGCTACAAAGAAATGAGCTGTTTATAGCCAGCTCCTCCATAGAGTGTACTTCATCAGCCCACCAGCTGAACAGTATAGTGCATGTCACAATACCACAGCTTCTCTTGCTCAGAAGTAAAGATTCAATAAAGGAAGGAAGGGTAGGAAAAGAAGGATGAAGTGAGAAAAAGGGAGGATATCACACCTCATTTAATAGAAATAGCACCCAGACAAGAGGCATTCACGCTTGTTTTGGGTTTCTCCCCATGCCCTGGCTTGGAGGACGTTTCTTTCAGATGCCACCAAGGGATGTTGCCCGAGGTGTATCAGCAAAGGCAGGTTCCTGCTTGTGTAGAGCTACAGGTTTCAGCACAATACATTGTACTAGGAGTTTACTCACAAATAAAGATGTAAATGTTTTGGGTGTGAGAAGGGAAGGAAACATCCCAAATGTCTTTTTCAGGATATCGTGATGCTTTTTATTTCCTAGGGTGCTGTGCGCAACTCTTATTATAATGATCATTTGCTGGCTCATCTTTGACACAGCAAAACGAGGATCCCGTCCGCTAATCTCCTTCGGTGGGCTTGTGTTGTATGTTCTCCTGATGCTTATCTTTTCCAAATATCCAACCAGAGTGAGTATTTATTCCATGATGGATCTTTGGGGAATTTTTTTATTCTGTGTCTAAAAAGTTATTCCCCTACCCTAGCACCAAGTGTAGTAAGAGTAACAAGATGTGGGAAAGTAAGAATATAGGCTTGCCTGAGACCAAGCACTGTAGATAATTTCTGAGGAAAGTAATTTTACTGTTGGGGACCATGTATGGGGCTGTACCAACACCTGTCTCTCTCTATTTGAGAAGCTGCTGTCCATCTTCTGTTCCAGCCCTGATGCTGTTCAAGCTGAGATACACCTCCTCCATGCTTTCACATACAGGAGCCTCACCACAGTCCTCAGCACATCACAGTCACTTATTTGAGGACACTGTTATCATGTCAATACAAATTGCCTGGAACCAGAGATATGATAGACTTGTGTAGCTCTTAACCCCTCACAAATTTGTTTCCCACTGCAAATTCAAGCAGCCGAGGCTGAGCTGAGGCCCTCACTTTTTGCTCACTCACTCCCATAGGCTCACAAATCCATTTATTTTAATTTTCATCAGAAGTAGGCACTCTGTTTTGCTGTGGTATTACAAAGGGCTTAGTTCAGCCATCACAGTTCTTCACAAAAATCCTATTTGCATGCCTCACGTACCTCTGCATGCTTTCATTAATCATTACATCCATTGTCCAGGTCACCAAGTTTTCCCAATACTTTTCATGTCTTCTATCAGTACTGAGACTTTCTTAACAGGTGAAGTCCTCTCAGCAAGGACTGACGAATTTGCCCTATCCTTTGCAACTGCTGCTATCTCCAGCTGAGGTGAAAACTCATACTCCAAGTGCTTTGTGCTCTCCCATGAGCCCTTGTTACATCTAATTGGTTTGTGTTATTCAAATATGATCTGATTAAATTAGAGAATGCCATCTCAGCTCTTTGTTTTGTAAGGGATTTGATTAAATTTTCACAAAACAAAGATGTTTTCTGAGGCAGCAGAACAGGAATCATTGGTGTAGTGAAGAAGAGCTCATCATAAGCAGACACAGTTTCTCCTGTGACTGCCTTTACATAATGAATCACAATATAAAACTAAGTAGTTCTCAAGTATCAAAAGTCTTTAAATCTAGGGGACAGAAAAAGATTTGAAATTACACAAGGACAAATCCTGTAGCAAAATCTCCTTATTCTGTGTCCAGATATGTGAAGATCCAAGACCCCTACAACCTGTTTTGGCAGCTGCTCCCATCCTGCAGTATAGTCAGACAATCCCCTCACATTATTTAAACAAACATCCAAAGTAAACTATTATTTATTTAAATAACGAGCAGTTTCTTTATTTTTTTATCTAGGTTGCTTGGAGACCAGTATTTTCAGGAATAGGAATGCAGTTTATTCTTGGGCTTCTTATTCTGAGGACCAAAGTGGGTTTTGATGCATTTAACTTGCTAGGCATTCAGATCCAGGTAAGTTATCGAGCAAAATCCTTGCTTGTTTAATATAATTGTCTGTCCTGAGAGTCTTACATTATATAAGCAGGATGTTCAAGGATCCATTTGCCCCTTGATTTTTTTCTTCTCTTGAGAAAAACTGGATTCTCAGAAAGGTAATCAACTTCCTGAGTTCAACCTTCTATTTTTTTGTTCAGTTCATACAATGGCCAGAGTAATCCCATTTATTATTGGCTTTACTGTCATTGGGCTGAAGTTATAAACTGGCATTCTTGAAAAACAAATTACTGTTGTGCCAGGGCACTCATAGGAACTCTTAGAAATGGCTCATCATCCTTGCAATAAACACAATATGCTGAAAAGCCTTGGGATTAAGGGCACAGGCCTAAATATCTTCAGAGCAGCAAATTCCTAGCATCAGGGACATTTCATAGTCCTCATGACATATAAGAAAATTAATTCGGCTACATACAGGTAGCCATGCATGATGTAAGGAATCCCTAGAAAGTGGATGGGATCTATCCGTAGGTATCCTTGCAGACACAAAGTTGTTTAAAAAGTCTGTTACTTTTTTCATTACAGTAAAGTAATGAATAAGCAATATCCAAAATATAGATCAGAGACTACCCTCTGAAGGGCATTCAGTCTTTTCACCTCAGGGATACTATTCTCACAGCTGTTCTTCACAGGTAATTAAGCACAGGTAAAACTAGACAGTACAGAATCTACTCTCTGTGCAGGAGCAAGGGCACAGATCTGTTGTTTTACTAATCTGTAGACACTGGGAGTCATCTGGGTTTTCTCACCAGGTTCTCAGTCTCTGACTGAAGCAGGTCTGGTGCCCCCTTTTGTTAGCTTTATATTTTCATGTCTTACAGTCTCTCCTGTCAGAACTAATTACTGTAGCTCTTGTAAACTGCATTTTAACTCTATTTTAAACTGAAACGGTAATGCATATATTTGCATCAGAAGTATAAAAATGCACTGGATCAAAATTTAAAAGTAGAAGATTCCCTCAGGCTAGCTTTTAACTACACCTTTCAAAACTCATCATTTCAGCCATCAAATCTCCATTTTAAGCTGCATAATTCATTGCACTTATTTGCATCAGATGGAGCATGGAAATGCACCACAGCATTGGGATTAAAAAGTAAATGTGTTTTTCAGTGTAGCTGGAACTCCTCTATTGTGTTGGATACTCAGCAGAGTACAACAGAGACCCTCTGCTCAGCCAAATAATCAGCAAGGCTTGGACCCCTACAAATTAGAACCCAAGCTTCTTGGGCCTCACAGTATCTCTGCAAGACAACTAGCAATGTTTTGTTCAGTTTTGGCAGATACCCAGAGCTTATAGCTAATTTACTTTGCTTTCTGTCCCTAGACTTTTCTGGAGTACTCTGATACAGGTGCCAAGTTTGTGTTTGGTGACAAATACACAGATCATTTCTTTGCTTTTAAGGTAAGATGGTTGTATATGATGTATGTGGCAGATAAACACAGTAAGAGGAACAGTATAGCTGGGAAATAGATTGTGTGTCATACCTATGTAGTCACCACAGAAATTAACAGGTAAACTACTCCTTATTATGTGATATACTGAATAGAAAATTTGGTAACATTTTCATTCACTGCCATACACTGAGTTAGATTGCACTTATTTAGTCTACTTATAAAAACATATTGCATGTAGAACTTTAGAATAGTTTTCTACATGGAACAGGTTAAAAGGCTTGCATCTGGCCACTGACAGAAATATTATCTCCTGCCTATCTTCCCCATCTCTCCAGGAGTAAAAGTGCTCTGCCATGCTATCCTGTTGTACCCTTAAGCACTGTACATACCACTGCTTCACAGACTTTCCCCCTGAAGAAATGGAAAGCCTAGATGTGTATTTATTCATGCCTGGGAGAAGAGCTAGAAGCTGCATAAGCAGAAAAATTACAGGAAATTGCATTACTTTTGCATTGGTAAGATCACAGGGAGATTTCCCATCTCTCTTTTAAGAGATCTTTTTGGGAAACAGCTGGAATACAGTTTATCTGCTCTGTACTCTCTAGTCTTCACCAGCATCCTTCCTGGTTTTGCTTTGAGATGTATCTCATGCCACAGTGCATGCTTAGGCTGGAATCAAGAACATACAAAGCAAAAGAAACCCCAAACCAACAAAAATAACCAAATAAATATAAGAAATGTATCACGACTTACTCAGAGACCATTCTTTTGTTATTTCAGATATCTGACATTTGGCTTACATGCCTTTTATCTTCCTTTTTTTCTTGAGGTGATATTCCATATTACATATTCTGCAAACTTAGTTCTTTCATTACTTGAGAAGAGAAGGTTCTGTTTGTAAATAGGCTGCTACTAAGAACAATCAGAACGTCTTAGAAGGGGAAAAAAATTTAGGCATATCATCAATAAATATTAATTACATTTTGAGAGCATTCTTTTTGCACATTTTGTTTCACTTTCCAGGCTCCTCCTACTCTAATGAGCACTCAACAATTTTGATTCCCAACTACATGTTTTAGGGATTAAATTATTAAACCCCCACCTCTCCCTCCCCTTCCCCCACCCTGTCCAATTTTTTGTGTGGTTTTTCATAATGCTTTATGAATATGATTCTTTTACAGTGATTTTGAGTCCTCACTGATGGTGCAAAATACTCTTCTTACTAAAGCCATATCTAGGGACTAGACAGCCAAAAGTTTGCTTCTGTGTTGGCAAACATCCATCAGTCTTATGGCCAGAAAAACCATGGAATTTCTAGAAGATGATAACAGGAACATGTAGATTATTCTCACACTGAAAAACAAGAAAACAAGTTAGTTTTCAAAGCTGCATATATATAGGAATATATACATACATATACAGGGTAAACAGAGTGACAGACACGAGTACAGCAATATCAAAACATGCTCCATCTGCTCCTCCTATACACAGGGAATGCCCTCTTCCAACAATAGTGAGTGACAGCCAGCCTGTTCTCTCTTAAAACACTTTTCATATATTTAGACATTAAGTTGGTCCAAAGTGCTTTTTTGTGTCTTTCAGATATTTTATGGGGTTTTCATGTTGTGATGAGCTCCCCAAATTTTGCCCCAAGATGTTTTAAAGTATCATCCAAAAGACAATGCCTAGCTCCTGAGAGAATAGACAGACAGAACATATTTGCAGAAAACTATCAGAGCCCAGTTGTATCCATCCTGCATTTCTAGCAGTATGCAGGGACTCATCAGTTTTCTGCCAGGTGAAGTGGACATGTTACCAGAGCAGACATATCCCATGTGTGCATATGCACACTTGGATATGTTCTGACCAATTCTACCAGTCTCCCAGTGCCTTTGAGCACATGGTTCTGGAAGCACTAATTAGTCTAAAATGCTCACATTTCCATCTGTAAACCAGGTTATTTTAAATGTGTATTTATGCAGGCAAATGCAGAGGTTCAGAGTTCTGAAAAAACCCACTTGCCCACATAAACAAGCACTTCCAAGTACTTACATAGATGAAAAAGACTTTTCAGTATTGAGTCTTCTATCCTATGAAAGACGATATTTGCTTTGAACAAGGAAGAAATTAGGCTTCTGTTAAATCTGTAGCTTCTTTTTTACACCAGGAGAATTATGGTTCCCTGAGAAAGGCTCTGCTTTGAAGGTCAAGCTTTAGGAGTGTATGAAAAAGCAGGATGTTTCTTAAACCTCAATAGCAACTTCTTTAAAAGAAAATAAGGAAAAAGTTAAACATCAAGCCATAAATAGGAGGGGAATTGAGAGCAGCCAACAATTTTAACTACCTGCTCTGTATGGTAATAACAAGAGAAAAGACAAGGGAGAAAGATATTAATTTTACTGAACTAAACTGTCTGCCGTTACTGCATGGCAAACTGTCCCTACAGAATTGCGAAAAGGATCAAGGAACCAAATTGGAGAAAGCAACATTATATTAACTTGTTGAACAGCACAACAATATTGGTTAATTGCACTCTGTCCTTTCAATGAAAGGTTCTGATCATCAAAATTGAGTTTCTAAATGTTTATCAAAATTGTTGATAGTACCAACTCTCCTCTGGAAAGGCATAGTCTATGTACTGAAAAGATTTGAACTAACAAAGTGGTTTGTTGTTTTTCATTCTATTTCTTGATTTTATTTATAATGCATTATGTCATTAGTGAACACACATGAAAGCTTCCTGGTTTTAGTGGTTGTGGGAAAATGACTGCTGACCCTGTGGACTGGTAACTGGGGATACACTTAGAGGAAACTGAGAGGTTATAGTCGCATTTTAATGGGAGTTATAATACAGGGTAGATCATAGTGGATGCTTTCTGGATGGAATATGGTTGGTACATGACTTGAAACCTCTTCCATGATGATTTCCCATCAACTGTTAAGGGGCATGGTATGGAGGGTGTAGTGGAGTGAAGGCACCAAGGCCTGGCCCTGTGGAAGTCTTTGCAGGGAAGGGAACTTGGTGGTACTTTGTGGCTGATAAACCACATACCAACTCAACCCAGGGAAAGAGGGGAAGATATCCAACTGGTGACCCAGCAACTGTGGCAAAATCCCTCTCCTTAGACAAGCTTGCTTTATTAAAGCCTAATAATAATATTAATGTACACCTCCAAACCTGTCAAAGTTACCTGCTCCCAATCCTCAGTGTACAACCAACCCTCACTGGAATGCACTTTACAATCTTTTTGAATGTATCTTTAAAAGCAAAGGGAGAGAATTTTACACTAATTAGTAACAAAGGTGTGTATGACTAGAGTCCCTCAGACTCACTAAAACACCAAGAAATCTTATATATGTAAGCTGAGAGAGGTGGGAACGTTAGGGAAGACTTCATTTTAACAGCTGGGATCAGTCAACAGGCTCACCCTGTCTTCTTTCCCACAGGCATGCCAATTGGGTAAGAACCAGGCTCTATGCACCCTGAATATTCTTATTGGCTACTAGAGCTTGTCTGTGTATTCCTTCAAGTATATTTTTGCAGTCAGATACAATCAGCAGCAATCTGAGCCTTAACCTTTTAACAATTTTATATTAATAAGAGTGCAATGCCTTAAATTATTCATGTGAACCCTTTATGGATGCTGGCAGTTGGCCAGTGGGTAACACACCCCAGTATAAAGGGCAAGACCTGCTGAGAGGTCTCCCTTATATTGGTAGTGTGTTTCCCTAAGACAGGCAAACCACCTGCCAATCCAGCACGACTGCTTACTTAAGGACTCTCACCCTAGAGGGATGCTGACCAGGTACAAGGGTCTTGGCTTTCCTGGGGACACTGACAGACAAATTAAACACTAAGGGCAAAATAAGTCTCTCCACATTAAGGGTCAAAGAAGTCTATTTTCACATGACAGTGGTACTGTTTTAGCTGTAACTAATCTGTCTGACTAATTTTGGACCTTTTGCAGGGGTGGGGGAATTTCTTTCTGTTGTATACTAGCATAGAAATGGGGCTGTCCTGTGTATTTCACATATTTGAAAATCAAGTTATATTAGTTTTATTCAGGATGAAAACCCAATCAGAGAGTGGTTTTAATAGCCCATCAGAGTGGGTTAGGCATT